>MU127869.1:22501-74179 GCA_014904975.1 Marasmius fiardii PR-910
CCTTCTCTCTTGGAAGTGTAGAATGTTGGTAGTCTGTTTTAAAGTCTGCGTCATTCAATTTCGGGTGTCGCGCCCAAGTTGAAGAAGCGCTAACAATAGGCCCTTGAAAAGAAAAATTACGAAGATTCCGTGTTCAAAGGTGGTTTGTTTTGGGGTCACAGTGAAATTCATCAACCTCTGGAGGACAGCCATGTACGAAATGACCGAGCTCAGGAACGTTCGCTTTTTAGGATCACGTCTTGGATTTGCCACGGAAGTGGTTCTGAATGATCCGATGGGTTGTGAACCTGAGCACGTTTTAAAAAAAAACGGAGGTGAGAGCGCAATGACATTCGGCACACGTGTAATCCTAAACAAGGGATAGTTTACTTTGCCTTGACCTAGCGTGTATATATCGAGGTGGGTGATACGAGCGCGGGCGATTATGCTACTTATAAGTACAATTTTGTCAACGAGTTTCGTAGTAGAATGGGAAAGAAACTTCGAGTCGGACTCGGATTTACGCAAAACCCGGTGTGCCTTGGAGTTGAATATATAATGATTGCCTGACCAAGGGATAGATATGATAGAATCAGCGTTATCAGTCCGCGAAGTCAGAGCTTGAGTTAGCTTTGTTGACCCATCGGCCGCGTACAAAATGGCTAATTAGAGCACCAACCGTGGTCGACAAGCTCGTTTCTTCACATCTCTTATCATCCGTTCGCCGAGTGCGCGGTAAGTATTGCACTTTTGTAGTCTCATTACTTTATGTCGTTCTTTTGAGTTTTCTGAACGTTATCTGAGGTTATCCACCAGCGATTCGGCTCGTCTGACCGGTTACCCCACGTATCTTAAGGTAAGTTGTCGTCTTACCCAGGTCTACAAGAGAAAAAAACGTGCTGCTTATCTTGGAAGCACATAACTGTAACACTTGCTTATCAGAAGTTTTTTGCAAAGAGTAATCGGAAGGGCAGGAGAACACCCCCGCATCCGGATAGAAGGGGGATCCATTGGCAACTCGGGAGCCCGAAACTACTCGATAAGCGGGGTTCAGTCTGGGTTTTGAGACCGTGGGGAATTTAGCTGCATGTTCTTGGTAGTCTAGCGATTACATTTCGTAGATATGGAAGTCCCGAGGGTTTGGAATTTGAAGATAAGGGTGTGAAGCTCGAGTCCTTACTGGACGCTTACAACATGACACCTCTTCCAGATGTGATTCAGCAGGATTCGATGAGAATACGGATAATCAGGGTGGAGCATCCAACGTTTAAACTTCCAGTGAAGATTTCTTTTGTTTTTTTTACTCGGGTATCGTATCTGCGTATCGTGTTTTTTACGAAGAGCCAGAAGAAGTAGAGGGCAAACAGTCCCAACTGAAAAGAGTAATCGGTACATGCGACAAAACGGAACACTTGCGATGCAAGAAATTCGTTCTAGAAAGCATGACACTCTTCAAGCTTTCACGACGACAGCGACGGAGTTCTGTTCCAGAACAACGCTCGGTCCAGCCTAAATATAACATAAGAAACGACGGCACTTCGCGGTCGAAACTAAGCACTGAAAACTGAACCCACCCCGATCAAATGCATTCTGGATACTTGCAATAGAGCGTTCCCCACCGGTGGCCCACCAACGTCAGGCAGAGGCAAGTTAATCGTAAGGTTCTGATAAGGATTTCCCGGTATTTCATGCAACTGAGGGTTGAATACTCCTGTATAAAGTACTGTGCCCATTTGGGCACCTGGCGGAGGGCATGGATTGAGCGTAGTACCCGCTCCGCAGTGCAAGATTCCAACAGCTAATCCCGCTTCACGGGAGCCCTGGATACTGTTCTAAAAAAACGTCTGAGTAGGGAGGGAAAGAGATGAAAACAGATGACTTACGGGGCGAACAATTTGGAGAGTAAAAGACCGCCCTTGATGAAGTGTCGTTCCTGTGGAAGGAACGCGGATATAGCTAGCTTGACCCAACACCGATGTCGCGAGAGATATAACAGCAAGTAGGGATGTGGAAAGCTTCATATTGGTGCGTTGAGGAGACAATGGAGTGGTAGTCGTCCACATACACCTTTTTATTTGCTCATTGCGAAGTGAGAGGGCGGTCAATGTTGCCCGCCATAGGGTAGAGAATTATATGGCGAACGACGGGCCTATGACCACGAAGTGTACGGGAAGTCTATTGATGCTGATAGGCAGGCATCGCCTATAATGGCGTCGGGATTGGGGTAGTTGTGGGTAATGTCAATCTGTCAAAAGGTGGTACCTCGCCACAGACGTTTAAATAGACAACCTGTCGCGGGATGTGTTCTCTGCATCGATCGGGGTGGAAACACCGTACAAGTACATAAAGTGAAATGAGGGGGGAGGAATGGAGATGTGCAGGATTGGACAACCACCAGAGTCTGGTGTCGATCGCGTAGTGTTGTATGATTCCTTGAAGGAGACATCATCGATCATCACTATCTCCCACACAAAAACCATAATAGCTACTTTCAACCCTTTCCGTTCCAAGTGGTCGTAAATGCCATCCCTTCGCTACAACATCGCCGCGACTCTCGACGGCTACATAGCCTCCGCTGATCACACCACACAGTGGATCACTGAAGATCCAACCATCGACTTTCCAGCCCTATACGCCCAGTTCTCAACCTTCGTCATGGGCCGTAAAACATACGAAACTATGCTCGCCTTTGGAGATCAGAACCCACTCAAAGGCTATCCGCGGGAGAACGTTGTAGTCGTTAGTCGCACTCTGGTAGACGAGAATGTGACGGTTGTGCGGAATGATGTGGTCGGATACGTCAAAGCCTTGAAGGAGAATAGAGTGACGAAGGATATATGGCTCATGGGCGGCGCGGGGTTGGCGGGTTTGCTGATGAGAGAGGGATTAGTCAATGTGGTAGAGGTGGCTGTTATGCCTGTTGTTATTGGGGAGGGGATCAAAATGTTGGATTTTGAGGGAGATAGCAGGGATGGGAAGGGATGGAAACTGAGGCTTGAGAGCGTGGAGAGGAAAGAGAGCGGGATCGTGATGACGAGGTATGGGGTTGTGCATCGCTGAGTCTCGACACAACAAAGCGGCGATGGAGAGCCCAAACCATCCTGGTGTGTATGCACGTACTGAAACAGAGAGAAATTTGGCCAAGATAAGTCATAGACACACGTAGAACGGAACAGAAATAGAAATAAACCTAAGCCGAAAAAAGAGAAGTAAAAACTCACTTACACCACCCGACTACGTTTTCCCTCGATCTTTCTCGTCCCCGGTTGTTCTATATACTCTGGGGTGTTGATGACCTGACGTTTGAGGGCTTGGAGCTGATTACCATCGGTATACTGACATGACCATTTGCGGTACCTCAAACTTCATCCATGGAACAAAAGCGAAGATAGTAGAAAACTGAAGCTCGAATAAAAGCTGACGTTGGTTTGGGTATCCATATGCACCTCCGCTTCCCAGGTTACACACTCACCAAAAAAAATACCGCAGAGCTGGGCCGTCAGCGATGGTGACATTATGTGCTGTAACTTACACCTGTAAGTTTTACATCCAATGCGATTCCAGATGCCCGTAAGAGTTAAGGAATTTTGATGCGTAGTCAGAGGACGGCGGAGAGGTCAAAATGGAAGGAAAACAAGAAGGAACGGCCCGAGGGTTGAGCAAAATCCTCACGAATCGGAGCAATGCCAAAAATGGAGATTGTTACGTCAACACACTATGTGGCATGTTCGGCATCGAGCGCGGCACGGTCTTGAAGCCACCAGGCTGTTCATCTTCTCTTGATCCTCTCAGTGACAATTTCACGTTTGAGTGAGGAAGGGCTTTATGCAGTACCAGAACGAAGTCATTCACGGTGACAGTGGTCCGTTGCGACCATTTGCACACGGAGGCGAACCCATTCTTCACTGAAATTAAAGAGTCAATGATTACGCAAAGACCAAAGGATATGATCGTTGGATGAAATGATCTCCCAAAGACCTTGAGTTCGTTTGAAGTGAGATGATTTACTGACCAAGTATCTGTCATTGAATTTCCCAATACCGATCCTCCGACATTTGTCGTGAAGCTCGACTACGATGTGAGTTAAGACGATGCTCCTCGAACATACGCCGTCTTGGATTGGAGGGATCCTAAGCACGGGAAACGGAGGCATCATTTCCCTGATCCTGACTTACGCTTATCCCCTTGGATTCGAACTGTCTCCTTATCATTTGTCATCGATGCACCTGAGTGTAAAGAACTGAGTCCGGAAAGATTTTGATAGGGTAAGTGAACCTATCAGTTACCTTCCCGCTGTGGAACACCTGAGGAGACCTCGACCGTGATCACCGATGCTCGTGCGCAATTTGCTTCCAATAATGACGGAGAAGTAGCCCTCAAGAATGAGCCAAACTCGAGAAAATGGAGAAAGAAGTACAGCTTATGGTCTTCCGGTTGATTCTCAAATTCTACTTCGCTAGTTCCGTTATTCCCGTCGTTAGTTTAATTAGGCTACGCCCATGTTATGGGGTGGCCAGTTCTCCTCGGAAATAACATACAAATAAACCTCCCACATTCCCTCATTCCGGAGAAAGCTATTGACGTAACATCGACGAGAGGTTGACTACTTCCGAGGATTCATGCTTTCTGGGGACTTGGACGGATACTCCCAGATTATCCAAATTTCGGCTATGTCCTCATTAGAGCATATTTGCAACCGCCAAAGCGACAATTTTCGGACTTCTCCGTAAATTCGCAACAGAGGGAGAAAACGTGATATCTTGGTGGACGGAAAAGTCCGAAATTTGACCCAGAACTGAAAAAAACACGTTGCAAATATGGTCTATTGGCAGTTCTAGTCTCCAAACTTATCAGATTGGTCAGACTCCGAGAAAGGAATGTGTTGTCAACGATGGTGAGGTAGGTTGAGCAGAGGAAAAGCTCCAGCGGCTGAAGGACTGAAGTATGTCGACGATGATCCGGAGCAGCTAATATAAAATTATCATGTTCCGGAGGATACATTGTAGGTACTCCGCTGAAGACTGCTTATGATGCGAGGAAGTCCCGAACGTCAGGAGACCTGGGATTTCTTATTCATTGCTTGTTCTTTCCTTTGTAACTTTACTTTACATACAAGGGGGATCCTGTTGCTTACCACATCTTAGAAACCATTTTGTTCTTACCAGTTCCGCCTCAATACGACTTCAAGTCGAAGACAAAGACTGGTTCGCCATAATTTGCGAAAACATCTGGAATGCAGCCTCTCCAGTGGCCAAGGTTCCAAACTTGTGAAAGCAACATAAATAAGTACACTCGTTGACTTTAAACCGGGATCTGGGGGAAAATAACGAACCTTGTACGCAGGGACCTCATGCCCAGACCCGTATATCCTAACATAAGAGAACATCCCGGCGTTTTTGAACTGCCCGGCCAATTGACCGCGGACAGTGTAGGGCGTGAAGACTTGAGTTTTGTACGTAGCGCTGAATTTTGTGTTGAGGGCGTCAACCTATTGGGCGGAGAGAGGATATGAGAAAGAATTTAAAAGAACAATTGAAATCAGGTGGTCTTGAATGTAGAGATGATTGAAACAAGTCATTTACCATCGCCTCAACGCCATTGAAGTTCAAGATGTAATCCTGCGTCAGAGTACGGACCTTTAGACGATGGAAAAGTTTTGGTGAAGAAGGGAAGACATACTGCATCTCCGTCGTACACGATCACACGGACCCCAGCGTTAATAACAGTCTCCAAATCCGGCCTCGAATTCCTCATCCAATCACCTGTTTTCGTGAAATTGTTGTGTACTTGACTGTTACTCCTCGCCCACTCTACCTCTGCTCCGATACTATCACGAACGGAGTTGAGATATGTGGTGATATCCGGTGGGTAGGGGTCGGGGTCACGCGCGAGGATGTAGTATACCTTTACAACATTGACAAGGAGTTCAATCGCCATCAGTTTGAGGAGAAAAGAGACAGACGCACGTCAAAGGGACCAACAAGCGGGTTGAGAATTCTGCTGTTGCAGAATGACTGCGCGGAGGAGCATACGGCGTTTGACCCCCCGTTATAGCATGCTGTGATCTGCGCGTAGCATGGCGTTAGAGTTAAAGGGAAGTAAAGGAGGCGGACCAATTGTACCTGATCCCGACATCCATTACTTTGAGACCAAGAAGTATTCGCTCGATCGATGACATCTTGCGAAACGAGGGGATGATAAGGATTTGAAGCGGCGTATGTAATGTAGCCTGGGTATTGAGCTAGTGGGTCCTGAAGAGTTGTCGTCATCACTGATTAGCCTCAGTAAAGTAAAAACATGGGGGATACACTCACCGTCAGACCATCGCCAACACCGAGGACTCTGAGATTCAATGGAATTCCAGATATCTTTCCTGAAGCGATGGCAGCGTTTTGCGATAGGAAATACCTGAAAGAACGGATGATTCGTCCCATACATATAAATCAACCCTGTCAAAAGTTTTTCAACTCACGCAGCAAACGTAGGTCCATAATGCCCTCCATAACTCTCCGTCCAAATGGCCAACTCCCTACCTACCAGTTTCGCAAACCTCTTGTCCTTGAAAAAGATTTGCAAAAACGTCCAAACATCCGCAGCTGCCTGTTGCGACGTGCCAACTTTCAAGTCACCATGGCTGAATCCGACTCCAACGGGTTGGTCGATGAATAGGAGATTCGCGTTGTTGTTCCAGGAGAATGGGTTCCGGGAGACGGTGGTCGTGTCATTGTTGATTCTGCAAGGACCGAGTTCCTGGGTGAGGCCGATCATAGATGAGGAGCCGGGCCCGCCATTGAACCAGAGAGCTAAGGGAGCGGTGGACGGATTTTCACGGGCTGCGAAATACCAGAAGCTATGAGTGGAAGAATAGAGAACCGTCAGGATAGAGGATGGCGAAAAGTGGGAAACGGAACAAGATTCACAAAATGCTCTCCGTTGCGGTTAGATCCCCGTAGCCGGAAACTTGTTTGACGCCTGGAGTAGTTTCTAGGTAACATTTCACAAGCTCATTCAATAATGCACGAGCAATAAATGGGAAAAGGGCTCACCACAAACACCAGAATTCTCTACGACGCGAAGGGCCCCTGGAGTCGTTGCAACAACCTTTAATGGCTGTGGCTGTGGCTCCGCTGGTGGGCTGAAACCATTCGGTACCCCTCCGATGACACCATCCACGACAACAAATTGCTGTCCGAGGACTGAGAACGGGAGCGCCAAGACGGCCAGATGAATAGAAGATAGCATCATCTTCCGAAGAGAACTATGGAGAATCTGTTGAATTTAAAGGTTTTAGTTCCAGAGATAAACTAAAATAATACAGTCATGAGTTCGCTTTTTGTGTATTTTGGACGAGCGCGCCGTACCTTGTGTCTGTTGAAGAAGTGGAGAAGAGTGCTGACACCATATGGCTGGGATTTGACGAACATATCACGGATACAAAGGTCAGTTCGAGAACTTCTTTAATGAAAGATTCGATTAAATGAAATACATAGACGTGATCTGTGCGAACATTCGGACTTAGTGTCCGAGAAATCTGAACATCAAAGAGATCAGAATTAAAATTAGAATTAGAATATGAGTCCCGTGGGGCACAGTTGGGAATAGCTAGAAATGGCGGTTCTTTGAAAGTCTGGCCAGGGTCGGCTCGAATAAAATGAATTTCAGTGTTTTGGGGTGCCAGTGAGATATACATTTCAAATGCCTGAAGCTGTGTCAGCCGAACTGCCCCTAGCTATCCAAGGATTCAGGGAGAGGGTTTTGGTATCCCGCAACGTGAAGTCGACGTGAACATTCTAAACTGTATTGAAGACATCGGTTTCAGGAGTAGAGCAGACAAACGAATTTTAACTTGTCCCCGCTGCAGCATAGAATTACGATCCCGTAGCGCTTCGAGATCTTCCCCCTACATTTGACACCCAATCGCCTGGATAGCACGACGTGCGCCGCCTGATCAAATGTAAACTGGCAGTAACATTCCGAATAAGTCCTGAAGTAATAACGCTACAAAAATGCTCACCTCCTACGTGTGCGAATATCGTAATCTCTGTCAAAATCATATCAAACCCTGTACTCGGCTGGTTGACCCGCAGCAACGTTTTTCATCTTTCCATGACTCACCTCACCTCATCTCCCATCATCCGCCATCAAAAACTCCCTCACTTGTGAAAAAACAACATGAAAGATGGTCGGTGGTTATAAAGTTCCGTGGTCGTGAAGCAACGGCTAATGGCTAGATAAGAATCGTACGATTCATGTTCGACCAGGTTAAAAGGTAAGGCCTAAGGCCCAAGGCGTTGACGCGATGGCATGGGCGTTTGAGCATGCCAGTGACAGCCAATTGTAAAGCTGTTGTGAATTGGAGAATTGGTGCCACCAACAATTAGCAGGGTTCAGAGAGAGCGAAACGTATTCTCCTCCGTAGCAGATTTTTGCGGGCGCAAGGGTACGAACGGAGCATATGTCGAGAATCGATGACGGTCTTCTGGGGTCGCTCAACGCATGGGGAGAGAACGCCGAACCCGCAAAAACGAACTTTGATCTTTCCCACGGGTACACAGGACCCCGCTTACCTCATAGAGCCGGTGGCAGTGCATAATTCGATCTCCGCTCGAAAATGTGCCCAGCGTGAGGGGTGACACCTTTCTCGCTCAGGCGGTTCATTAGACCTTACACCTCCTCTCAACTTCTCCCCTTGTTTTTATCTCTCCCCTCTATTGTTTCTCTCTGAAAAGTTCTGAAGGATGTCCGAAATCAGGAGAAAATTGGTCATCGTCGGTGATGGTGCTTGCGGAAAGGTTCGAACTTCTTTCTTGGGCTGTTAAAGGGAATCGTATGAGGCTAACTGACTCTTTTGCTTCTCTTTAATCATTTTCATGGAATTATTTCTCGTCGTCGTTTGGAATGGACACGTTGGACTCGAAAATATTTGGGGTATTGTGGTCGTTCTGCGGTCTTTATTGGTGCTTCTCATGGCGTGGCGACGCTGTTGTGGTATGACGTTGATACCGTCTTCTTGGGGTATTATGGTTGGGGGGTATAGACATGTCTTTTGATTGTTTTTTCGAAAGGAACTTTCCCTGAGGTATGTGCTCCTTGCGTCGTCCGTTTCTTCACGCCAACAACACCACCTCGTTTTACTCTTTTTGACATTAATCGCTGACATTGTCTGTCTTTCTGTAGGTGTATGTACCCACCGTCTTCGAAAACTACGTTGCCGACGTCGAGGTTGATGGCAAACACGTCGAGTTGGCATTATGGGATACGGCAGGACAGGAAGATTACGATCGTCTCCGGCCCCTGTCATATCCTGATTCCCATGTTATCCTCATCTGTTTTGCTGTCGACAGCCCGGATTCGTTGGACAACGTACAGGAGAAGGTGCCGTTATGACGCTTTATGACTCGAATAGCTTTACTGATTCCCATCCGTCCTTTTCAGTGGCACTCTGAAGTCCTGCATTTCTGTGCTGGTCTCCCCATCATCCTCGTTGGTTGCAAAAAGGATCTAAGGCGTGACCCGAGGGTCATTGACGAACTCAGGAAGACGAGTCAGCGGCCCGTCACCCCCGAGGAGGTGAGGCATCAGTTCCCCATTCCAAATGGTCCTCTTCACTAATTTCTGCTACTTCGTCAGGGTATGACTGTTGCCCAGAGAATTGGTGCCAAGCACTACCTCGAGTGCTCAGCCAAAACAGGCGAGGGTGTCCGAGAAGTGTTCCAATACGCTACACGGGCAGCACTCCTCAGTCGTCCGGGCAAGGGTAGCAAGAAGGGCGGCAAATGTGCTATTCTCTAGGGAGATGGATCTTATATTAGAGGGCGCCTTTTGAGACAAGAGGGGGGCGACTTTCCACTCTTATGCCTCTTGAGCTCCCACTCCAGAGTTTTCGAGTGCTGATTCTCCTCTCTCCTTTTTATGATGGATTGTATAATGATGTTCATACCGACGATGCGATAATGATGGCTTTTTCTGCTACGTCTTTCCCCTCAAGTCGTGGTTGTCGTGTCGCTTGTCCTCCTCCTTCACGCCTTCAAGCACCATAGCCCCCTACCTCCTTCCATCTCTCGCCCCGCCTTACATTGTCGAATGTTTACCTTTTCGCTGTCACATAGTCGCTTTTTTTAACTCTCGCACACATACATATCTCTCCTACTTATTATCGCTTGCGCCTGTTACACGTTACGCCTCACCATGAATGACATCCGCTTTTTCGTTTAACGCCGTGCAAACCAACGGGACGGGACACCCTAGCGTGAAAACGGCCAAGGATCGCGGCGATAGTTCGGGTATTTCGGTCAGGAATCCGCAAGGCTGGATTCTCCCAGCCAAGCTCTCTCACTAACCACGACCATCCTCTACTGTAATCTCAATTTCTTGCGGGTCAGCTTCCTCAGCAACGCGTTATTCAACGTTGAACTCTTTCAGATGACTACAAGGTCAGTTGAATACATTACTTACGCCCAGACAGCCTGTTGACATTAGGCTATTCAGTAGTGCAATGGTAACGTTACTTGGAAGCGGGAGGGTAGCAACAGCTGAGCAGAGTGGATTTGAAGCGGAAATGCACACAAACTGGGCGGGTTTGGGTCGGGCTGGGCCCTCGGTGAGTCGACCAACCTGTTTAAGGATCTGGCCACCCGACTCAACGCTAATGGAACTTTAAGGTTATAGCCTTTAATCGGGATTGAAAACTTGGGTACGCAAGGTAGCCAAAAGCGATGAAAAAAGCTGTCCGATTGAATAACACCCTAGCCGACATACCTGAGCCTCCCGGTACCGCTATGATGTACTAGTTCAACAGCCATTTTTACGACCCTTCTCGCTCAACAGCTGTTCATGATAGTCCCTTCTCCTCCCTCTATATCGTTCTTTCTCTATCATTCTTTCTGAAGAATGTCCAGAATTATGAGAAAGTTGGTTATTATCGGTGATGGTGATTGTGGAAAGGTTCGGGATTCGCGTCTGGGGAATACTTAGTTGGGCTAACTGGTTGACGTTGACCATCGCGTTTGAGGGGGCAATAGACGTGTCTCTTTACTGCTTTTGCGTATGAGAAATTCTCTGAGGTATGTGCTTGTTCTGCATGAGACCGTTGGAAATTATTTACCTTTTCCGTAGGTTGACGTGCCCACCATCTTCGGTGGCTTCGTCGGCGACGTCATAGTGGACGGCAAACACGTCGAGCTACCGTTATGGGATACGGCTGGAACAGAAGAACATGATCGTCTCCGACCCCTGTCATATCCTGATACCCATGTTATCCTCATTTGTTTTGCTATCGACAACCCAGGTTCCCTGAACCATGTAAAGGAGAAGGTGCTGTCATTATGGACTGGTTCCATATTTGATTTTCTTGACTGTCACAGCTTTACTGACGATCCCATCCCTGTCCATTTCAGTGGGTTCCTGAAGCGAAACATTTCTGCAGTGGTGTCCCCATCATCCTCGTTGGTTGTAAAAAAGATTTAAGATACGACTCTAGGGTCGTTGACGAGCTTAGGAAGACGGATGGCCAGCCTGTAACGCCCGAAGAGGTGAGTTATCCATTTCCTGGTTTTCCATTCTCCCCTGACTTTTTGGCTCGTCGTCAGGGTATGGATGTTGCTCAGAAGATTGGTGCGAAGCAATACTGCGAGTGTTCAGCTAAAACAGGGGAGGGTGTCCGAGAAGTGTTTCAATATGCGGCAGAGGTAGCGCTCATCTGTCGTCCGCGCAGGGGTAGCAAGAAGGGTGATAGATGTGTTGTTCTTTAGCCTCTCGAGATGGAGCATATGTGTCGTTTTGTTGGAAATGTAGAAGGTCGGATTTCGTCGTGGTTCGTCTTATACAATGAATGTCTACTGCTTATATAGTAAGGGTCTGGACTGGAAGTAACTAGGTGATGGAGTATTAAACTATGAGGCATGTATCCACCGGAAGTCAAGTATAAGCCGGGAGTTGTAGCCGGTGGTAAAGAAAATCGGAAGTCAAGGGGGTGGTAGTCAAGATCGCATCTCCAATGCATTTTTTTTTTGTTTTTCAGTTCTTTTTTTTTTTAAAGCGCTTGTACGCACACATAGAGTATCATACAGGAAGAATTGCTTTATATGGACAGCTCGGGTTGCTCGGTCGAAACTTCCCTCGCAAGCACGTGATATACTAACCACTCATCGCTCTCTTTCGCACGGGCATCTTCGCTAACACGTCTATTCATAACATGTTCATATTCAATATCGAACTCTTTCAAGCCTCAAAGTTGGTTGAAATATGCCTTCAACGGGCCGCCTGTTGATACTTGACGCTCGTCTACCAGTAAATCGGGTAGAAAACCATACCCATAGTCTTGGTAGGAAGAGGGTAGCGACAACGGAGTGGGTGTAGATCTGTGTGTATTCGAAGAAGAAAACGCAAGTGGATGCCTTCAGAGAACGAGAACCTTTTTTCCCCCCTTTTTGGTGAGGTTTGGAGGAGCTATCTGTAAGTTGATGCTTAACCTACCTCTTGATACACAGAGAATCTATCAGAAAAGAGACTTTGGACCTCAAAAAGGGCGACATTCAGCATTGGGCGTTAATTGAGTGAAGGATGGGGTTTGGTGGGCGTACAAGACACTGTCGTATGTTTTGAGACTGATTTCATTAGGTAAGTTGGAGGAACACTCGCATTATCTGGCTTTTTGAACACTCTCTTCAGGCGTCCCTCATACGGTCCAAGTACGTTGTTGTAGCGGCACCCAAGGACGCGTGGATTTAGAATTGAGATGGCAGTCAGTCATATCCTTCATCTCCAATACATGAATTGATTCCTTCTGTAGAAGACTCAGACCACATCTTACCAACCCAGCTCGTCACGCAAAGTGCCATAGACCAATACCCAGTGCAACTCATTCGCCACTTGTGTGATCCATGGCTTACCTAAAGGCTCAAACTGACTGTCCCTGGCTTCTTCCTTCCATCGGCCGACATGGCAGAGTTCCGGATGCACAAGTTCCTGTCGGATTTGATGCCGCCAACAATGAGCGGCTCATAAGGCACTATCCATCTCCCGCACGGACTTCAAGAATATCGGCGCCGAACGCAACGTGCAATGGGTATTTCAATTTAGAATTGAAGGGCATTTGCGGCACTGGTACGCCTTTGCGAGAATTACGTCGGGCCCAGTTATTGACGAATCTTCGCAGGCATCGTTCCCAGTGGTCTATTAATGGGTTATTCAATCAGGGACAAGATCAAGGACAACGTATGGTTTCTACACAACGCGATTGTTTCTCTATCTCAACCATATGGTGCCAGCGCTTTCCACTCTTCTTTCCAGCGCGAGGTATGGCCCACACACCAAAAATAACAGCACGGGGAACTCATGACTCGGGATCATCTCAGTTATCTTTGGACCGATGACCTTAAATTCGACGCAATCGCAATTTTACCCTATCTCCCTCCAAGATGTTGCTGTCTCCGCTCCATCTTAGCCTTTTGGCGCTACCGTTCTCTGTTCTCGGAGGACAGATTCCTGTAGTTGATGGTGTCATCGGAGGAGTTCCAAGTACTAATTCACCTGTGGAACCCCAACCATTGACTGCTGCTGCCACAACCCCAGGGGCATTGCGCGTTGTCGAGAATTCTGGTGTTTGTGGTGAGCGGTCCCACCTTTGTCTCTACCATCTGATATCAACTGACCCTTCGCAACCGTTACCTAGAGACTACCCCAGGCGTCTCACAATTCTCTGGGTACGGTGATTTAACTGCAACGGAGAGCATCTTGTGCGTTTTTGTTCTGTTTTGACGATCCTTTGTCGTTGGTAGTCTTACTCTTTCCACTCATAGCTTTTGGTACTTCGCAGCCCGCAAAAACCCCTCTACCGCTCCTCTGGCACTATGGTTCAACGGCGGTCCAGGTTCATCCTCCATGATTGGCCTTCTCCAAGAACTCGGTCCTTGCAGAATCAACAACGATACCACGACCGTATCTCTCAACCCCTTCTCTTGGAACAACAATGCCAATATGTTATTCATCGATCAACCAGTTGGAGTAGGATTCAGTCACGGTGATCTGAACGTGGGCACTTCGCAGCAAGCAGCTGCGGACGTTTGGACGTTCTTGCAAATCTTTTTGAAGGACAAGAGGTTCTCGAATCTGGCGGCGAGACCATTGGCAATCTGGACGGAGAGTTATGGAGGGCATTATGGACCTACGTTTGCTGCGTGAGTTGGCTTTGGAGATTCGCAGTGATGCCGCAAGGGTTGACTGTAGCGTTCTACTGCAGGTATTTCCTATCACAAAACGCTGCTATCGCTTCTGGAAAGATCACTGGTATCCCATTGAATCTGAAGGTGCTCGGTGTTGGCGATGGGTTGACAGTATGTCTATATCCCTTTTGTTCCACTACTGGGACTGATAAACAGCCAATCCTTCCAGGATCCTCTCGTCCAATACCCCGGCTATATCTCATACGCCGCTTCAAACCCTTACCACGCACTCGTTTCGCAAAGCGTCATCGACAAGGCCAACACGTCTTGGACTCAGCGCAATGGGTGTCGAGACCAGGTATGGTTGTTTGGCTCTCTCCTCATCTCAACGCTAAAAACGTGATTAGATCACCGCATGCAACAACGGCGGCTCCAACTCTGTCTGCTCTGCCGCGCAGTCATTCTGTAATGACAGAATCCTCAGTCCCCTCGTTGGACCTTACGACGTCCGTTATGTTCCCCCCTTCTTCCCTCCTCCCCGCAACTGACAGTGAGATTGATATCTCAGGTGTACTACATCCTCGCACGCGACCCAGACCCCTATCCACCCGCTATAACTTCGTACCTCAACTCTATCCGTACTCGTGTTGGAGCTGAAGTGACGTTCACGGAGAGTAATGATAACGTGTATAACAACTTTGCGAGGACGGGTGATTGGATGAGGAATTCGAGACCAAATTTGGAGACCGTGATTAATGCTGGGGTGCGTCTTTCTTTCTCTTTCTCTCGGATTTTTGGAGCTGATGACGGTGGATGGGGTTGCAGGTCCGTGTGATTGTCTACGATGGAGACGCAGTACGTTTTTTTTTTTTTTTTTTTCCGGATTTCCTTTCCTTACTAAAGCCTTCTTTGACGCACTACAAACCGACGTAGGACTACATTTTGAACTTCAATGGCGTTGAAGCGATGGTGAGCATCTGGTACCTCTCTATTCCATGCTCCGCCAGTCTTATCTTTCTCTCCTCCTACTCACAGGTCGATGCCCTCAACACAAAATTCAGTGCTACGTATAAAACTCAAGTATTCGCGCCCTACACTGTCCGCGGACAAACAGCAGGACAGTTCAAGAACGCTGGAACGTTTTCGTATGTCAGGATTTATGGTGCTGGGCATGAGGTGCCTGCGTACAAGGTATGGTTATTCAAATTCGTTTTTTTGGCTCGGACTAGACTGTGTACTTATCTATGTATGCTCCTTTGCAAGTTTGGATCTTTGGCCACTGGAGAGGCCGCATTCCAGATGTTCTCGCAAATCATGGCAAATCAGTCGTTGACCCCCACTTGATTCGGCTCGTGAGGGGCAGCTAGCCTAGGGTATGTGCGGATAAAGAAGGTGAAGATCATTAAGTATAATTGTGACAAGGTCGTAGATCCGGTTTGCCAATTGTAAAGTAACAACAGCAGCCAGCAATGTGTATAAATACATCCCGATGACCTCCATGGTCTGTAGTCCACACATGCCCTACAGCGCCTGACAACTCCAACTATCTGGTAGGTTGGGATCGCCAGATCCATCATAAGTATTCCTCAACGGATACCTACAATGTCTCCTCTGAAACGCAACTCCCTGCGCTGGATCATCATTGACATACTTCACACCTTCCACCGTCTCTGGTGCCGTACCCTCCTCAACCCATCTAACCATCGCTGTCAACACATTCTTCTCTGGCTCTAATCTTGTTCCATTTGAGCGCCCCTGACCGATCTGGTGCGCCCCGGGTCCACCACTACAATGACTCATTCCCGAAACGCGAAAGAAACGATAATACGACTCCAGTTCACCCGAAACTTCACGTGCATGATCATAATACACCTCCGAAATCAGAGGAGTAATGATTCCATCTTCCTGCCCATGATACGTCAACAGCTTCCCTCCTCTAGCCCCGAAACTCTTCAAATCCCCTTTAAACGTCGAGATGTTAAACGGATCCTGGTCGATCGCGAATTCGTAGTCGCTCAAAGCGAGAGTTGTAGGGTCGAAAGAAGAGTTGTATATCACGTATTTGAACCAATCGGAGGTGTATAGGAAGGGCTGTCCTGATAACATCGTGGTTGAGCCGCCTTCTCCGCCTGGCTGTGCGCGCGGGTAGATGAGAGTTTTTCCATCTGAGGCTAGGAATGGTTCGTAAGTCTTTCGAACTGTTTCGATCTGCGTTTGTGTCAGACAGGATGACGCGTTTGTGGTTCCTTCGGGACAGAGAAGGCCGGAAGGATCGTAGTTGCATAGGCTGGGAACTTCTATGATACCGTCTTTAGCACCGTCGATCTCGTCGCATTGAGAGATGATGTCGTTGTGGATGAGAGTAGTCCATAGTTCGGTAGGGATGAAGGTTGGTTGGGAGGCGTCTTTGGTGATTTCAGAGAAGAAGTGGCCGGACCAAGAGAGTAGGGCGTTGAAGTTTGCTGCCGGTGCACCTGTTTCACAGAGGGAAAGAGAAAGGGATGAGCGAGATAGTGGACAATTCATATGAACCTGTCACGTACCGGCAACAACACCATCAAAATCTTCAGGAAAGTCTTCAACGCTTTTGAGCCCTTGCCTTCCACCAGTTGAGCAACCGAGGTAATACGATTTCTTGTGTTCCTGACCGTAGAAGCGCTGTGTGATTTCCTTCCCGATTACAGCGTTCGTGTGGATTCTAAGAAAGAAAAGAAGAAACCGGAAGCGCGGTCAACGAAATGTAACGTTCCACGAACGAAGAAGGGGTAAAATTGCAACTCACGATCGAAAGGCGAAGTCAGCCAACACTTCCGGTTGATTCTCAAAAGGGGCCCCGCTAGTGCCATTATGCCCATTATTAGCTCCAGCCGTCGCGAACCCAAGCGAAGTCGAGTAAGTCATATCGCCATACTGAATACATCCATTCAACCCTCCGTTTCCTGTACTCAAAAACCTTCCAGTCCAGTTCCTTGGTAGCCAAGCCTCCATGTGTATATCTGAGCTTGGACTGGTTTCGACCTTCATCGTGACGCGACAGATGTCAGCGGAAATGATTTTGGGAGATGCAGCGCATGATGAATCGGTATCGGGAAAATCAATTGTTGAGCCAGCAGGGATAACCGATGCATGGAACAAGGTGGCATTGTTGGCGAAGGGGGTAGAGGAAAGAGAAGATACCGAGCATGCGGATTCAAAGTTGAACGAAGAGGAAAGCTGAAGGGCAGAAAAGAGAGATGGGAGCTGCATTTCTGCCAAAGCTTCCACCCGTCCGGAGGTATTTATCCTGACGCAAAAAATAGTCAGGTGAGCTTTTGGGTGGTGTCGGGCAACGGGATTCAACAGTTGGAAATTTGGAAATTTCAGGGAGAAAGTAGCACGAGGGCGGAGAATTCTTTTATTCGGGGTCGCCCATCCAAAATTCCAGGAAAAAATTCGATCTTTTCCGAAAGCGCGTCAATTCGGTCCCCTCCAGTCTGCCCAATCTGTCCTACAACTCGAAAAATGACATACTACTTACCACCTCCACCAACAGCGAGACGTTTACCTTTCTCCTCCTTAATGATTTTCATCTCATGGGACATCGGGTGCCGCCGGGCCATTGAGCACAAGACGTCGAGTCCCGCAAAGCATGATGCATGATGTTCGACTAAATGGCTCCATACTGGATCTCTACTTTGCCCCAGCTGGCTTGGTGACCACTAGTAACCAAGCAACGTTTCGCTGCGAGCGAGACCTCGGAGAGAAATCCATGAAGCGGCCCTATTGAAAAATCGGGTGCTATCCCGGACCTATAACTCTTGGATGAGTGAGCAGCCTACTGTAGTATTTTGACGACTGAAGGTCTTCCCGAGTCCCCACCTTGAAATAGCAAGCTGGATGTACACCCGTGGTGAGGGATTAAAAGTAAAAGGTGACCGCGTCTAGCCTGCCCTCAAGTTTACTAAGCGGAGTTGAGAGTACCACGTGCTAGTGGCCGGGCGCTCTGTATTTCCGAGGCAAGTTCTGCACGGTCTTCTGAGGATCTCCGTTCTCCTCTTCTTATTAACCGTCTGCTTTGACCGGTCGGAGTCAGCGTCACTGCATTGTCGCCTCAACTCAAGATGATGCGAGCAGATTGACCGACAGTGACCTGGGGAGTCGGAAACATTGGTTCGAGATGGTCGAAGCCTCAAGGCCTCAAGTGTTACTAGTAAGCTTAAGCCTCCACCAGTCTTATCTTGAGTCTCATGGCAGATCGATGCCCTCAACGCAAAATTCAGCGCTATGTACAAAACTCAAGTATTCACGCCCTACACTGTCCGTTAGCGATCCCACCGGTTCGTTCCAGTCCGGTTCTTTGACGGTTCGGTTCCAAAGTAGAAGCGGAACTGTCAGGGCTGTGGGGTTCCAAAATGGAACCAAGGTGTGCCGGCGGTTCCACAGCATCCAAGTTTATACATTTCTGTACATAATTTAATACAATTTACCTGATTCTATCAAAACCGCAGTTTTTTTCCATAACCGCCTGCTATTTTGGTTCTTTTGGAACCGAAAAACCGGTCCGGTTCTCGTGATTTCGGTTCCGGTTCTCGGTTAACCGTGGTTCGAACGGATCACTACTGTCCGTGGTCAAACAGCAGGACAATTCAAGAACGCTAGAACGTTTTCGGACGTCAGGATCTATGGCGCAGGTCACGGTATTCCTCAGGCGTACAAGGTACACCACTGGTTTTATCTAGTCCGTACACTCATATATAACTCTTTGCAAGTTCGGATCTTTGTTCATTGGAGGGGTTGCATTCTAGATGTTCTCGCTAATCATGGCAAATTAGTCGTTGATTACGACTCAATTTGATTCGTGAGGGGCAGTTGACCTGGGGTATGTGTGGATAAAGCAGGTGAATATCATCGAGCATTTCTTGTAACGAGTTGCCAAATGATAAAGTATCAACAGGAACCAGCAGCTTGAATGATTCATATATCCCAATGGACGTCCCCTCCAGCGCCTGACAACTGGGATCGCCAGAACCATCATAAGTATTTCTCAGCGGATACCTACAATGTCTCCTCTGAAACGCAACCCCTGCGCCGGATCATCATTGACATACTTCACACCTTCCACCGTCTCTGGTGCCGTTCCCTCCTCAACCCATCTAACCATCGCTGTCAACACATTCTGTTCTAGCTCTACATGTGCTCCGTTCAAAGAAACCTGATCGATCTGTTACGCACCAGGTCTACCAGTACAATGACCCATTCCCGAAATACAGAAGAGACGGTAATACGAGTCCATTTCACCCAAAACCTACCGTGCACGGTCGTAGTACACCTCTGACATCAGAGGAGAAAACATTCCGTCCTGTTGCCCGTCATACGTCAACAACTTTCCTCCTCTAGCCGCGAAACTCCCCAAATCTCCTTTGAACGGATCCTGGTCTATCGCGAATTCGTAGTCGCTCAAAGTAAGGGTCCCAGGTTCGAAAGAATTTGAACCAATCGGACGTTAATCCAAAGAGTTGTCCTGATTGCCATGTGCCGGCAACAATACCATCAAAAATCTTCAGGAAAGTCTTCAACGTTTTTGAGCTTTTGCCTTCCACCAGTTGAACAATCGAGGTAATACAATTTCTTGTGTTGCTGACCATAAAAGCGTTGTGTGATTTTCTTCCCGATTACAGCGTTCGTGTGGATTCTAAGAAAGAAAAGAAAAAACCGGAAGCGCGGTCAACGAAACACAAATGAAGAAGGGTGAATTGTAACTCACGATCGAAAGGCAAAATCACCCCGCTAGTGCCATTATGCCCACCATTGGCTCCAGCCGTCGCGAACCCAAACGAAATCGCGTAAGTCATATCGCTGTACTGAATACATCCATTCAACCCTCCGTTTTCTATACTCAAGAACCTTCCAGTCCAGTTCCCTGGTAACTAAGCCTCCATGTGTATATTTCTGGTTTCGACTTGCATCGTGACCCAACAAATGTCAGCAGAAATGGTTACGGGAGATGCCCTGCATGTTACATTGGTATCAGGAAATTCGATCGTTGAGCCAGCTGGGATGACCGATGCATAGAACAAGGTGGTATTATTGGCGAAGGGGGTAGAGGAAAGAGAAGATCCCAAGCATGGGGATTCAAAATCGAACGAAGAGGAAAGTTGGACGGCGGCAGAAAAGAGAGAAGAGAGCTGCATTTCTGCACAAGCTGGTACCTTCCACTACCAGAGGTATTTATCCTGACGTGCATAAGAATACGGTGGTATCAGGTGATCAACGGGTCCCGCAGCAGTTGGAATTTGAAGATGCAGCAGAAAGTAGTATGCGAGTGGAGAATCTTTCAGTGTTGCCGATGCAAAATTTCATTAAAACTTAGCGATTCGTCGATAATCCGGGCCCCGAGTTGCCCTACGAAATCAGCGGATCTCAAATGACTACTTACCACCCTACCAACAGCAAAACGTTTGCCCTCCATCTTTCTCGCTCTCCTCCTTATCTATCGCACGGGGCAACGGGCCATTGAGTGCAAGATGCTGAGTCTGCGTGCGCAAAGCGTGAGCGTGATGTTCGCCTATTGGCTAAAGCTCGACCTTGTGCTAGCTGGCAGGGTGACCACTACTCGCTAAGCAACGTTTCGGTGCGAGCAAGACTCGGAGAGCTTAGAACCATGCTGAAGCGCGACATTCTGATTGAATTTTCGGGCCCTGTAAAAATGTCGTCCACAGTACATGGCTCTTGGGTGAATGAGCAGCCTACTGTAGTCTTTTGTCAACGAAAGATATCCTCGAGTCCCTACTATGAGGCCACCCCGTAGCGATGGCGTAAAAAGCAAAAGGTGACTACGCCTCAAGGCCTCAAGGTTGAGCGAAGTGTTACAGTGCTAAGTTTCATGCGGAAAAGCAAAATTTCTTTTTGCAACCTGTGTGTAATTCTATTTGGACGCGAAGTCTGCGGTTCCGCAGCTAAAAGTCTAAACCAGCTTACCTTTATAATTATACCTACCGTATATAGTAGTTTACTAACCCGCCGGGATACCTTACATTATCCCCTGCCCTATTCTGCCTAGATATCTACATCACCTGCCCACTCCTGCTCCAGACCAGACATTTGTTCCAGTATATAGCATCCATCTGGTTCCCCATCTTGACCTCTTGTTGTCAAGACTAAGTGAGCAATCCTGTATTTCCTTGATTTTCCAGCAACACACTAACCTCTTGCTGGGCCCAGTTATCTCTTATCACTATTCTCTGTCTGGCTCGCTTCATGGCTACTCACTGCTATCATTGTTCCCTCACTGTCTTGCCTGCTGCTTTGTGATACCAACCACCATCCATTAATCTCAACGGGTTATAGGCCCTGACCTCACAACCTTACTCTGATCATTTATATCATCACCATTACCAGTGAATTATCTGCATCTTCCCATATTCAACAAGTTACACCTTTACCTCTGAAAGCTGACAAACCACCAAAGCCCACAAAAGTCTGTGCATACAGCTATCACATAATTACTCAAGAAAATAGAGATTGTCATTGGCAGGAGGAAGGCCAGAATTGGTACAACTGCATCACATCATTGTATAAACCAAAATTCCAAACCTCTCTTTAGAGGAAATCTCTTTCTGAAGGTTGGGGAACCATAATCTAATGATCCCAGAGAGCTCTCATAGCAGCTGCAGATCCCAAATCATTTGCTTCCACACCTTGATACAGATGCTCTAGATATTCCTTCCACATCTATCCAAACCTCTACCCCATTCCATCATTACCATCCAGACTGGAAGGAGTCAGTTCATACTCTGATTCAGAATCAAAAAATTCACAGACCACATCAGCCACCAGGAGGAGATCCTGAGCCAGGAACACACAAGATTTCAAACCCAAATAGTGACAACCACATATCAGCTGTGAAGGCATTTGACAGAGTTACAAAACTCCAAGCTGATGGTAGCGGCTGGGTACCTTGGAAAGCCCATGTAGAATGGGCTGCCAGATCACTCAAATACTAACATTACCTCACAACTGCACCAACTGCACCAACAACAGATGATGGAAAATATCAGGATGCAGATTTATTGAATGCCATCAAAGGCAAACTTCCTGATTCTATATCTCAACAATACCAATGCATCACTGCTTCTAAAGCTCTATGGGAGGGCCTGAAGAAGAATCATGCCACCGGAAATACACTCACAAGAGCTCATTTGATGAGAAAGCTATACTCCTTGACTTGTCACAATCCAGCCAAAATTGACAAGCACCTTGATGCCTTTCTGTCAGTCAGGAATGAATTAGAAGATCATGGTGTCACGATATCTGGTGATCAATTCAAATATGCTATCATTGCCTCCCTACCAGACTCACTCTTCCAAACTGTTGATGTCATTGTTGAAGTTCATACTATTATTGGAAAAGAGCTTAAACCAGGCTCTCTCATTTCATATATGAGGCAAAAGGGCATGGGATTGCTATGAGAAATAGAGGAACATCCCATGTTGCCAAAGGCAGTCAGGGCAATATGAGAAGGAAAGGTTATGATTTAACCAGAGACAAGGAAATTTCAGGCAAAGAGAATTTAGCCATGACAGATAATCCATGGACACTCATTTTTTAAGGATACACTCTACTACCCCAACATTTCCAACATACTCATTTCCATTGACAAATTGAATGACACAGGTTACAATCTAAAAACATCTCAAGGAATTATATTTACAAGGGACAGCATGGCAATTATAAATATTGATAGTCTTTATCAAACTACAATGTTTACACCAGAATGATATTAAAGGTCAACAATTCACAGCCTCTCTAGGACTGTTAGGGGTTTGAGGGGAAGCATTGGAGGCTTACTGTTATTGCAGTGCCAATCTTACTTACAGTCATATGTGTTTCCTATATTTTCTTTACTATCTTCACACAGTTTTCCTGTGGTGCTTTGCATACATACATGTTATTTCCTCTTTCATTTTCAATTTCTTGTGCTCCCATCTTGCACAGTTTGCTGCACACTTATACCTACTCCCAGGTACATGTGGTACTTGTTTTCTTTCATGTTTCATCTATCATTAGTAACTTGATTTTGGTATATAAGACTGGTTGGGGAATATTATCACTATTATGTCCAGTTCTCTGAACTCAGAAGAACTCTGGTCATTATTCCACAGGAGGTGAAATTATCAGCTAGCACTTAAGCAACATTTTTGGTTTTATTATCCAGGAAGTGAAGGTCTATTGGTCACTTTCCACAGGAGGTGGAAGTTCTTATTGATGATTACTGTCAGGAGGATATCATCATACCAACCACTATCCATTAATTCTCAACATGATTATGATCCCCAGGGATGGAAGGAGCTATTTGTTGGCTGACACGATGCTGGTTATTCTATATGCACCCTTGACCATTATCTTAGTTTCATGACTGTAGTCTACATTGGCACCCTCCAACAATTAGCTGCAACAACTGCCTCAAAAAATCTGAGAATATTCTAGAAGCTTCAAGAGAATCCCCAGTGTATTCAAAGACAATATCCAACATTGGAATGGACAAGATTGTTGTGGTATAGTATAGTCTCTGCATTCTGGAGATGGCCAAAGGTGCATATTATTAACTGAAAAGTGAAGGACTACAGACAAGTTTTTGGTGCAGTTTCCCAAGAAGTGCACACCAAACGTGAGTATAAAATCAGATTTCCGACTCTATCGGTGTTGAAAGTGTCTCTTATTGTTTGGGTTCACCTGCACAAAGTCGGATATGATTCAATGAACTGATCACCTATGCCAGAGCCGTTGAATTTCTCTAATCAGAATCCAGAACCTCCCTCAAGTTCATAGTTATGGCTCGTGTTTTTGGTTTGCGTCCATGCAAGTGGTGGGTATAGAAGCTCCCACAGTCTGGTACGAGTACACTCATGAGCATGATATAATCATGTGATAGAGTTCAACTGTAGCTTCGAAATGGGTTCAAGATCATCAAATCTGTCAAGAACTCCCCAAGCTATGATTAAGACAAGTTTGGGGTCCTTAGATTGAAAGATTGAATATTGATGTTATAGAGGTCAAAACAGTGTTAGAAATATGAACCACAAGAACTCACAGCATCTATTTTTGGCAATTTTTGGCCTCTGTCACATCAATACTATAAAGCCCCCAAAATTGTTGTCCTCATAGCCTGGGCAGTTCTTGATGGATTTTAATGATTTTGGGCTCATTTCAAAGCTACAGTTGAGCTTATCAAATGATTATAACATACTCATGAGTGTACTTATACCAGACTCTTCAAGCTTCTTCCCACATAGTCATATACTACACAGTGGCATGTGCAAGATTTAAGATACCCACAGAGGTGGACTACTTAGTAAAATGTTCAACCAGGCTGCTGTATCTCCATGGAACACTGTCTTCAATACATACTGATTTAAAACAGGCAAAGCTTACTACATCATGGATTCAGCTCCTCAGAGTTTATACCATTGCAACTTTCACCCAGATTCAAATTTGACTCTCCTACTGTATATCCTGCCTCAACCGTCACCCTTACTCATCAACTCATGCTATTCCCATTGACTACATTGACAGACATTCATCAGAATTTGCTCAATATTGTCTGGAATCCCCGAGATTTTGACTTCTTTGACTTCTGTGTCCTCAAATGAGAAGGATGGCAGATCATTCGAGGTGAGGCAGTTAGTATACTACAAAGTAAACTATAGTTGCAGTAGCATACCTCTATTTTGATGACATCAAGGATCTGCTGAAAGTTGGTTGATCCATTTGCAATTGTGACAAATTGAGGCATGTAGAATTTGTAGAGTGGCGTTGAAGGTCCAGCTTCACATATAAATAGGAAAAACACTTCCAAGGTGAGAGCCAGTGTTAAGTATGGGGAGTGAATCTCAGTGAGCTGTTCGAGGAATGAGGTTATTTGGATTAACAAATCCATTATGCTTGAGTCTGTAGTATTCATCTATACTAAAGTGAGTAAGAAATCCAACCAGAAGAGCAAAAAAAATTACCTCAAATTCTCTCGGGGACTTGATAGTCCAGCGATTTCCGCCGCATCGGAATATCCTCCATGCCTCCATCTTGGATCTTGATATGAGATGATTAATGTATATCCACCACAGGAAATATTTCTGCAACATCTCTGAGAGGGGGTTATAAAGGAGGGAGGGAGAAGCAATATTCATCCAGCCAGTAACCATATTGACTGAGATCCAAGGGTAGTTAGCATACCAGAACATGGTGGAATATTCTGGATGATTCTGCAAAATTGCAGAATGTACAATATCCACACAAGCATATGCAAGCTGCTGATTCCACTGTGTAGCATCAACATGCCAGTTTCCAGACCTTTCTTTGTCAATTAGAAAGTCATCCAGAGACTTGTGCATAAGATGAATATGGGAGTCCAGTTCTAGATCACCTGGCAATATGCTTCCAAGCTTTGAGAGAAGAGGAATAATGCTCTGGCCAACATCATATCCACAATGATTCAGAAGACCAGAAAGAACTGGTGAAGTGAGTTTGGGAGCATCACTAGTTAGTTCAGGTGTCTTTTCAGAAGCAACAATGAGGCCAAAGACAGCAAGAATAAGACTTCTGATGTCTTCATCTGCTTCATCAACAATAGTACCAAGGATAGTACTGTAAAGGCCAGTAAGAGCTGTCAATGCATTATTGGGGGGAGTTAGAGCTAGGGCTGCTTTGAGTCTTCCTTCTGATGGAAAGCCTTCCACAAATCTAGAAATTGTAGCTGCCCAAATAAATAACCCACTAGCTCTTTGTGATAGACCATTCGGAACATCCAACTTTGAACAAAGGTTTTCAAAGTCAGGATTCTGAATATTAATTTTTCATCTTAGTGAGAGATCACCACTTCAGTCCTTTTTTGGCAGGGGTGTTCTCAGGGTTGCTTGCAATTCAATGTGTTGAGATTCAGGCTATGGAAGCAGCAAGCCTGTGTGAGTACTCTCACCAGTATTCCAGAACTTTCTGTAGTGACTCAAGCTCCAAGCTTTTTACTCAGCATTCTCACTTACTGTAGAACATTCTAGATACATCGTAGGGTATATAAAGATGTAGGTAGACACTGGGCTTCCTCATCGGTTTGCCCTAATTCAAGCCAATCTTACCATTCAGTGAAATTGCAAACCTACCTTACTCCTCATCATCTAATCACTCACACCCGGAAATCCAACAAAAGTGGGTGGGAAGGAACAGTACCACACTGGACAGAGGGGCTCCATCCCATAGTGCGCATTGTCTCATCCGAGTTATTGACAGGTACTATCTTCTCACCGTTTCAGCTAGTCCGATTAGGTCCAGTTCGGGTCGGGTTGTCGCAGTTTAGGTCATGAGATCAGAACAAACTCCGAGCCAAACCAGCGGTTACTAGAGTACAGAACTCCATTAGCCCTAGCTGAAGCTCATGCTAACTCTGTACCCACACAATTTTCAGGCGGCCAGAGACTCCCAAATCGCAAAAAACACGGATAATAAGTGCTAGTCTTTACTAGTGATACTTCTCTCCTCGCGCATACCCTCGATAGCAATTGACAGCGTTGAGCACTACTAGTCGCTACCAATCAAGATGCTCACACCCGCCCAAAAAATCTACCTCGCGGATCAAAAGATTCACCCATCCTACCGTGTTAGCGTGGAATACAACGTTCGATATATAAGGCAATTTGAATCAGGCAAGGCTTAGCACATTGTGGATCCCGGCTTCTCATTTGTGCTGTCGCGACTCGTTTCCAGATTCAAAGTTCCTCGCCAGTCCATTCAACCTGAGTTAATTCATAGTCATGGAGTATTGTGCCATTCAAAAAGTGAGTTCCCGCCGCTTCTTTCTTGCCTCAGTTCGAGGTACAGCCTGATCGAGTTTTTGGTAAGATAAGGCCGCTCTCCGAGTTGTCGCTATTCCATTTATCCCGGATACGTCCATGAAGGGTCTGTAGAGGTCGCAATAGACATTGTATATCATATCCCAAATGGTCAGATATTCTTAAAATCAACAAAGATCGAAAACGAGTATTGCCGAGAGCCGGTGTCACTGCTAGTGCATGGCCATTGGCTGGGATGGCCCCTGATACATCCACATTCCTGCCCCAGACCACTCAGTACACTGAAGGACGTTTCACTGAGGTGAAACTTTATTTCCCACGGCCGTTGATTGAGCGGTTGGACCTACAAGTTGAACGTTTCACGATCATCAGCGCGTCGTGCCGCCTGAGCGCATCATCAAATCATTTAACCCAACTTTGATTCTCGAACCCACGGATCAATTGAAAACGACCGCCAAACGGTTACTTGTAAAGAACGGCCCTTTGAACGCAGAGTGAAATTTCTAACATCCGGCACTTTGCTGAGCCGAGCCTCCGTTTTCAAAAGTTAGTAATCGGCCGTTGGAATTCATAATTTGAACGCCCCTCGAGCATTCAAGGTACTCAAGGTACTCAAGTTAGTTTCATGGCGTCGCTTGTGTTGTGCCGAGCCCACAGATGTATATGTATGTGTATCCTTCGTTCGTGCCTCTGATATGATACAAATGAACGTCTAATAGTGATTAAAATAACTTCCCGGAAGCGAAGTGGGATATTCTTTGTTCTGTTTATGTACGCAAAAGCATGCGTTCTCGAAAGTTGGGGTTCTGGTGGTTCCAAGAAGAGATGCTGTGAAGCCGCTTTTGAAGTCCATGATAAACTGGAAGTAGCTCCCTAAAATGGCTGGTGGCTCAGTCGGGTCTGATAATTGTCTTTTAGTGACTGGTATGGTATGCTCGCTTCCTTCATTAATCCCGGGTTTTGCTTGGTCTGACTATCATACTTCAGCTTCGATGCTCGATGCTCGCGCAGAGCGGTATGCATCCAAAGCCCATCTTGTAAGCGCTCAAATGACAGGCGAGCTGGCATCTCAAACCCTCCGGGTCAACGGACGCACAATCACCCAAAGCTAGTCGCATCATGATACACCGCACCGTGACACTGTGGCTTTCAAAGCGATGAGAAGGTACTCGTTTCTCAAGAAGATTCAACGAGTACTATGCTAGGAAGGTCAACCGAGACGTCATCGCTTACGATCCATCAGACTTCGTGCCACAGGGAAAGGAGATCGGCAACTAGAAAAAAATCTGAGATAAAAAATACGTGTAGTTGAATGTGGGCCTATGAGTTCTCAGTATAGAAACGGGTCAGTATGCAGAAGGGGGGGAGGAAGTCTGTGTTACCATCGTGCTGAGGGAGCGGGATAGGAAGCAATATCCTCAGAGCATACACCTGAGGGTCTTCGTGTGTCCAGCAGAGCGGTGGCAAGTTTCTGAGGCCGCAACGTGGTAGCACACGGTCACCTGGTCGGAACGAGACACTTGCCATATGTTAAACCGCATTTTCACCTTCGTACACTTCCATCACCTCCTCAACTACGCTGTACTTTTTGATAAAATATTCTAGTGAATGACTGTGTTTAGAAACCTGTGAGGATACGTTCAAGCTCCCGGGACATCCTACTATGGGTCAGCTGTTAATTCTGAATCATCCCGGTTCCACATGTACAAATGAACTCATGCCATCAACCCTGCCGCGCCTCAGTGACACCATTTCCTGTGCTACTAGAAGCCCTTATGATAGAATTCACTAGTTTCAATAGAAACTCAGCCATGTATTGGCCATATAACCGATGGGTGCAGATTGTCATCAGGAAGAAGAGGATAAAATTTCGTTCGTGAACAAGGTTAACCCGAGTTCTCGACAGTCCGACGTTAACCCCAAGATATACGCTCATTTTGGCGGACGTCTGTTACATGTACCAGGGTCGGCGCGTTGAATTTTCAGTTAGCGCCCGACCTTTAATCTCTCCGTTGAAACCCCCTTAGGATCGCTGCGTCACCGGCCTCATTCAAACGTAGAAGACGCTGCTGTTTTTGAAGAGCACATCTACTTCTGGAATGCACCTTGGTTATTCATTGTAGTAATTTCGACTGAGGTAAGTCCTTTCATTATACACTCATCCCTGAGCGTCAAACTAACTTATAAAAGTCTTCCGAGTCTCGAAGCAGGTCAACAACAACTCCTCTCTCCTCTCTGTTCTAACAATATCAAAAAAACCAAATCACAACTCGAAATCTGTATTTTATCGTCATGAACCCTTTCGCACAAGGTGGATGGACCGGCTCTGGCAGTTCAAGCCAGTATCCGGAACCCTCCATCTATGGAGCACTGCCTTTTTCAGCTGGCTCGTCTTCGTCGCCTAATGACTCTATCCTCACATTTACATTCACGTCTTTCGACCCTAACATTACGAACTGTATCGTCCTCGGACCCAACTCGCGACCATTCTTCCGCATTATTGATAACAGTCCCTCCACTGGTTTCACCTTGTTCCAGAACAACGAAGGCAGAAGTATTGCCATCATTGAATGGATGAGGTCCGCGACCGTCGTTGAGATTAGGGACATTGTCCAGAAGCAACTAGTGTCCTCTTGGTTGGCCGTCTCTCAGGATAGAAGGTATCTTCCATTCGATTTCACATCTGCGGCGGGGAAAGCGCCTTCAATGCTAATACTCATTTTTCAAAAAATCTAGCTACAGAACCATGATAGCCAGAAATAGGTCCTTCGTGTGGACTACGAGAGAGAATTACGTCGGGGTACGTTTAGGTTTTTGGTGTATTTCCAAATAAAAACTGACCATAAATACCAATCCTCTGTAGCTTTTCACCCCCGGGCCTTCATCCCAGTGCTACGCAAAAGTCATCCGCGGAGAGGAATCTGTAGTACTCCAGATCACCGCTCAGGCGGTTCAACTCGGTCTTTTGGAGTCTTGCGTTGTCGCTGTGGTCTTGCTTCAGTCAGGACGCCAGATTGACTGAGGGTTTCACGCGCACATGAACGACCAACAGCTCCCTTTAGACGCAGATTTTCATCATTATCTCTATTTAAAACCCAGAAATTGACACGCCTTAGAACAACTACTGTATATATTCCGAGCCTCCCTGCTGTATCACTGGTATCACGCCCTACCCGCCGGGCTCTCTTGTATTGTGACCTATCATCTGTATCCTAGAGTAGTGTTTTTTTAGAATCCCTCCTCCAAGTCCGTGTATATTCTAATTTATATAGCCAAGGTGATCGATATCTCTTGAGGCTCCCATATTGAATGGGACGGTCCGATCAAACCGTCGTGAGTAACTGATGGCCTACACGTCTGAGTTGCACGATCATCTCGAGGATCTTTGAATTCAGGTTGCAAGTTGCGAAGATCTTTATACATCTTGATTAACATTATTCTTGTATCTTGTTTATATACCTGATTTATGTACATATGTAGCGTGTACCCTACTCTGTGACAATTACACTCTCTTTGCTTGTCCTGTCGTATTACAACTTGATTAACACTCCTTTTATGTTATGTATACAAAAACTTAACCACCACCTTCGCTTTTTCGACTCAAACGGTCACATTTTGACGAAAGCTGGCACGTTTGTTCTCGGGGGCTTCGCTGGGCACAATTGACCATGGTCACGTTAGACACACTTGCGGCTAAGATGACCGTAACACCCAAGCTTCATTGGGCCCGCCCATTTCAATTTTTTCTTTGTGCTGATTTAGGAATGTGAAGTTACGAGTCGAAGAAAGGAAGGTGTCATGTATTCCAACTCAGGAAAAGTCTCAAAACTACAAGGGAGTATGAAATATTTAAGGACAAGTACTGCTACCGCTTTTGACGAGCTCAGAGCTCGATTTCTCACAAAACGCATCAACTTGGTCAAACTTGGAGGTCAATCGAAGATGTCATCAGTGGCTCGCATGTGTATGGAGCCCTTAGAGATCAATAGGGAAGCGAGTGAATGTAACTTCAGCATCAGGCTCCGACGCTTCCAAGGCGCGTCCGATCAGAGTGGCGTTACAGCGACACCAGAATGATACATGTGTATACTTCAACATCTACATATCTTTGTTAGTTCCAGGATCTTTGTAACCTTTAATCATCGAGGTTTCGCAGACTCAACGGAGCCATTAGCACCCAAGTTGTGGCCAAGATTGCTGCCCCTCGGCCTTCACTGCACAACTTGCCCGCCCCTTTGGAACCCCTTGAGCTCGTTTAGGTTGAATGTGAGGCATTCCGAAAAATCAAAAGTTCTGTGTCTCATGTCCGAGTACAAGGAAGTTTTCCATACTTTCAAAGGAATGAAAACAATTTCAAGAGTCGAGTACTGCTACTGGCGAGCTCGGAGCTCGACCGCGTTCACACAAGATCAAATGGAATACCGGCCCGCGGGTTGATCGATGATCATTTCCCCCTCATGGTTCTTGTGATGCCCATCAGGGATCTATACCCTTGAAGATTAAAGCATGAATGAAATAAACTTCGTTTCGGAGGCAAGTCAAAGCGACAAAAGTATGTACATACCTGATAGGACTATCAATTCATTGAATCATGAATGTAGCCCCGGAAGGAACCAGCACCATGTGCCTTTCATTGTTTCAATAATCCAAGTATTCGAAACAATCTGAAAGCGATTACACTGACATCGAACAAAATTTCCCGGGAAACTGCGGGCCGAGAGGGAGACTTTCTTACTCAGCTATACGGCGTATACCAAGTGCTTTGACTCCGAGTATTGAAAACTTACTATCCTGGACCCGTGAGACTCGTAGAACACCGAGCGACCATTGTTTGTTGATAGAGTCACTCAGCAAATTGAATTTCGAAAGGCCATGCTTGGGCCATACCCGGGCCCTGGTCAATGCGCCACCATCTCGATTCGCTTGGATCATTCGATATTAACTTATCATATAGCGAAGGCAGCAAGTAAACCAGTAAACGTGCGTCACCGGGGTCAACAAGGAGCCCACATACGGTTGAAGGAGCTCCGGTAGTCTCAATATGGGAAGCTCAATCACGAACCTCCTTGAGCCTCATTCATGAGTCGGTCGAATGGGAATATCGTAGGTATATCCTATAACAGTTTACCGTTTTGCAAATTCCACAGAGAATCGAAGACATATGTACACATTAGACTAAAGGTATATTCAACACAAAAATTGATTACAATTCCAGGTAACAACATTTTTCTCCCACCTTCAAGCTTCACCCGCGGTTGACGCCGAGTTGCAATTCATAGTTTATAGTTTTAAGCAGTCTTGAAGGTCTGCATGGTCCTAGACAAATTGAAAGCCGCCGAAATCAAAGTAACGTGCCTGAACAAACCAAAAAAATCATTGGTCAGAATTAAATTATCGGAGAGGATCACCTCCCAGGTGTTCCACGAAAAACACTTACGTGAACCCTTGAACAGCGTTTCCAAGCCCTTCACCAGACTTTGAAACCTCCTCGGTACAGAGTCCGACATGGTTCAAGTATAACAGGAAGTCCTTCAAACCCAAAACACCACGATTTACAACAAAAAAAAGGAAATCAAGACTCGAAACGCACCTCAAACATCGACACTGCTTTCGCCAACAACGCCTTGTCATAACTTCCAGCACGAGTTAGAGCTTCGACACACCTTAGAAAAATTGCGGGGGTGCAGTTAGTTGACAGCGTTGCATGTGTAAAATTGTAAGATGTACGACATACCACAGGGTACAGAGACAGAAAGTCCCTTCCTCGCCTCCAACACCATCGTCTGACTTGCTGGTATCGTATCGGTAAACCAGATTCTAAACATAGACGGAAATAAGTAAACCAGCGCCCGAAAATAACGGGATCCAGAGGGAAAATACAAAAGGCCCTTACGTTCGTCGTCAACCCTCCTCGCTCTGGTGAATTCAAAATCGCTTTCAACGTGCTCGTGAATCGAGGATCGGACTACAAAAACAAACCAGGAGATGAGAAATTGGTCATCAGTCATACGAAAAAGGAATAAAACGTAACATACGCCTTGCAAGAAGAACACAAGCGGCATAACCAACACGGCAGCATCCAAATGCTCGTTCTCATCGAAACTCTGGCCGAAATACTCGCCCTCTTTGTTCCATGCCTTCTCCATTATATCTTCATATAGCTGATCCCGGGCTTCGTACCACTTGTTTCTGTTGGGGCATGGGAAGGATCGTTTTTCTGCTAGACGGATGCCTAGGGTGGACGTTGGAGGTGGGGAGGGAAAGCGCTTAGCATTCGAGTAGCACATGAAAACGCAACAGAGTTTAGATATTCACCTCGGTCGATTGCAACCCTATAAAAATAAAAGATTGCGCGCGATTTCAACGGTCATTCATCTGCGAGTACAAAGTAGAGGAAAACGCACCAAAGCATGACCTACGTCGCATTACGGGATCAAAACATCTCAATCGATAGTTCCTATACGTTGCTCACCTTGGAATACTAGAGAGAATGGAGGGCGTATCAGTAAGGGACAAACACTAATGATTTGGCCACAAAACTGACGGTGAAGTGTCGCTTTTTGTTTCGCACCTCCCTTCAGAATGATAAAAGGAACGTCTGGTCTTAGTACCCATACATCGAAAAAGTCCAGAAACAGACGAACCAGATAGACCTAAACAAAATCGAAAGAGATCAGGAAAGCCTTCACGCGATGGAGGGAGCAAAATGTCTTACAGATCGGGCTCATCCTTGTTAGCGACGACAACTTGGAGAAGAAAGAATTGAATTAATACAAACTTCCCGGATCAAAGAGGAGACTTACAATCAACACTAAAAAAGTGAGGAAAACCGCAGTTATTCAACGGGTGCCTTGGAGGCTAAACTTCAAAATCAAAGCCAAACGTACAGCTCTCGGACCAATCGCCTGAATGGAACATTGAATACTGAACCCCAGTCCAGGAGTGAATATATGGAGACTCACCAATCGTCATAAGCCTAAACCCATCACGGAGCGGAGGAAAAGGTCAGAGGTTCATTTAGTAAGATTCTCTCGAGCGGTACGAAACCGGAAGTCTCACCAAAGGTTTCCCGAACTGGAACACGGAGAACGGGTCAGTGAAAGGTATGAAAGTAGACTATTGCATGTTCCGCACCTTTTGTCCGAGATAGATACAGTCCATCCTGTTCTCGGGCGGGGAGTTTGAGCGCGCGGTTCCAATAATCTAATGGGGAACGAGGAAGTTAGCGTTGGAGGGGGCAGTGTACAAAACCCGTCGGTAAAACTTACACTGTTAGTTACTTGTGCTTACAGTTCACCATAGATATCCTGTCAAAAAGAAAACCGTTCAATTCGGGCCACTCGAGGAAGATATTACGGGAAGGAAACTCTACCAATTGAATGTGGTCCGCAGCACCGTTTCCAATTCTGGTGGATGAATATATTATCAGAGAAAAGGTTGTACCATACGACCAGAGCCACAGAAAACACGCACCGAACAGGTTTTGACCCTTTATGTCCATCCAAGTGGTTCAGCTCGATTTCTTCCAGGTCCTTGCCGCCTATAGGCAGCGTTCCTTTAACCCCTAATATTCCCAACTAATCAGAATGACCATGCTCTCACCGTGGATAGTGTACATTATCTGCAGACTACCATCAGGGTTTTTGTCTCTGAGACGGCTGAAGATGAACTCCATAAATGCTGTTTAAGACATGCTGAATTAGGAAGGGACAAAGCTGCGGAGAGGAGTAGCTCACCGTTTGCTTCGAACGTGAATCCGAGACGGATAAGGGCGTAAAGTGTGAAAGACGAGTCTCGAATCCATGTTGCTCTGCGTAGTCGAAACCCGTCAGATGCTGTACACAATTAGTTCCTTAGGAAGATTTGAACATACCGATAATCCCTTCAAACGAGAGATTCGAAATCCATTAGCAGCCTCGCACATAACACTTGACAGGAAATGAACATACCAATTCCTAGTCCCACCAATGTATTCCGGAAGACTGAAGGTAGGACTAGCCACCACAGCTCCGGTAGGCTCGAAAATCAACAATTTAAGAGCAAGAGCACTGCGATGAACCGCCTCTTTCCATGCTCCAGTATAGGTGGATTTGCGGATCCAGTCGAGCCAGTATCGGTTCGTTGACTGTTTTTCGGTATGTCATAACGGGATTTGGCAGATTGCAGATGTAAATCCACGACTCACGGTGAATAAATCATTGACGAGGACCTTGGTCAAAAGAGGATCATGGGGAGAACGTGGCGTATCGACAGCCCCAGTCTCAGTAGCGCTTGGTGTTCCCATTGCTTTAGGCGGTGATCGGAGGATGAAAGTGACCACTTGGCCTTCGGTCAGGTTCAGTTTCGCTTGAACCCCGGGGCCTAGATGGCCTTTGCGGGATAAATCGAGAAGTTCAAGGTTGACTTCTGGGTCGGATACGGAATCCTGTTTTGATAAGAGAGGAAGAATAATTCATCGCTGAGTAAGATCGCGCAAAGAAAAGCAGAAGGTAAGGAAACGCACTAAAACTGCACCACCAACCCATCGTAAGTCCAAAGATAGCGCATCAGACCGGAAGTGGGCCATTTTCTGGTTCTTGTTTACAGCGGATGGATCGTCGACAATCGTGGTTTGATGGCTTGACTGAGCATAGTTGAAAGCAGGGGCACATTGCATGACAAGAGGCAGGCAACCGCGGATTACCTGTACGCAAATAAAAACGAAAAAAAGTTTCAGATAAGTTTTCGTCTGATTTTCAGCAGCGTGAACCGCTCACCTCCACCCTACGAACTAACCAATGAAGAAGTGGCTTCGTGGTGGATCTGTAATCATCGTGTGGTCGCCTTGGTAGGAAATCGATGACATTAACGACACCCGATTCATTCATAAATTTCGTTTGGAGGATCTATGAACCATATCAGCTCCTAAGCTAGGCGACGCGTAAATGAGATCGACAAGATCATGACTAACGTTAGAGCTGGGAAGGTAATTCTGCTTCGTCGAATATGCTTCTGTTGGTGTGATAGAGAAGTGTCCACCTTTGTCCTTGTCGAGGATTCGGGCGAAGATTGAGGGAGAGTCGAAGTTGGGAACGCAGTAGCTTTCGACTGTCAGGTTGTATTGGGATTCAGCGAGCGTGGGGAGGAGCACGATAGTACTATCACTCAACTGGAACCGTCGATGCTGACCAAAGCCGCAGTGTGTAGATTCCCGATTCTTTCGCGATGGTGTCAACGACGCGCAGTGCGATGGAAATGCGCGATGGAGTACTCACAATCCATGGTCAGATATCGGAATGTAATCTCTGTCCACCGTGCATGGTCTCTGCATCTTGTAAGGTGTCGATTGAAGTAAAGAGTAGAGATGGTGGTGGTTGATGATCAGGGAGCCTAGAGGTCAGGTTAGGTGCTGTTTCCCCGGATTTGCTTTTTCTTGTCTTTTCAGTTTCGTCACCATTGCCGTCGGCGTGCGAGGCCGACGCTCATCATCGCCATCGATCAAGGACCTAGTTATGAATTACAACCCGGGACCGCTTGAAGAATGGAAGCCAAAATGAATTTTCACGGTTTGAACGCCTCGTTGTCGCCTCGCTGCGTTGTCGATGATTTTACGATCGATCCGATGTGAAAGGTGCCGAACAGCGTGTCGATTTCACTGGTCTGCATCGGGGGCAACAACGAGCACGCTGCCCGAGACGTTGGCGAAACGTTGGATTGCACCCGTCGATCAATGGATGACTCAGCTACGCACAGCGATGATGTCGTCAGCATTATTGTCAACCGGCAAGCGCTCGCCGCTCGCTGTAGAGAAGCTTCAAGTAGGGTGCTGCTTAGCGGTCAAGAAGTAGGCAGGGTGAACCCCGAAGGTGGAAGAAACATGCTGACATCCTAGCATCATTAAAATATTTTACTTCGACTCCACAGTTCATACGTCTATATGTCTAATCGTACGTTAACTATGAATTGAACTCCGGAAACGGGTATCTCCCTCAAAAGTGATGGCTCCCATGTTCCAGGTAATAGGTCGGGTACACTAAAACTGAATTTCCAGCGGATACTGTTGGACCTTACGGAGAGTCCTTCAACCCCACCGTACTTACAATTATATGGCATCGCTTGCGGACTGCGAACTGAGGTACCGAGCATGAAACACTAGTTAGCGAAAGCATTCCGAGATTCCTTTGAGTAGTGCAGCTGGTATATTGACTTACATGCTCGTCCGCGGGAAAACCGTTGAAACTCTTCAAGAACATTTGGATTCCATCCTGGGTGGATATTTGGGAAGAAACAACAGTCACTGACGAGCTGCCGTCGACAGTACGCGCAAGGATTGAAATAGTGTCACTGTGGGAATGGGGAATTAAGCATCAAGGAACTGCAGAAGGCTGTACAGGGAGGAGCAAAAGGTATGTTCCCCTGTGCCCTCATCAAAAACTTTACCAAAGGCATCTGTAAAATTTCGAAAATCAATTGCTGTCACTTATGATCTGGGTACTCTAGAACTTGGCTTGACGTTGCACCTCTCTGTGGAAGGCAGCACACTGATGTCCTTTTCTGTGATGGCAGCGGCTAAACCGTCACCTCCATCAATTTATCCCACCCGACCTCCAGCATTACCTTTGATTGCTATAGGTGACTACTTAGAATTTCCTTGGGACACTGTGAAAAAAGGTCCGGAACTTGTGGAGTGTTTTGTCAAAGTAAGATCACCTCAGTCTTCTCTTGAATTACAATACTGAGAGTTTGCTCTACATCTTAGGTGCACCCCATTGCTGAGATCACTTGGGTGGTTATCTCAGGGGCATTCAAGGTATACACCTTTTACTACAGATAAGTACGAACATGCTTATTGTCAAATAGATTGTAATAGCTCAGCATGAGAGAGACAAGGAAATTCTCAGTTTGATGAGATGACACAACTGTATGAATGTGCAGTTAGGGAGGACACACTGAACCAAATGGAGGAGTTCTCTTCACTTTTTGATGCTATGATTAAGCAATCAACAGAACGTTGTATATTCATCTCAGGCTACAGTTCTGGTAGATATTCCAGTAAGAATCCTTGATTCTATTATTATGATCTTAGAGAACTAACAGATATACAGAATGATTGCTTGGGAATATAAGTGCCTCACAGAAAATTCAAAGCTTCAACTCAGCATTTCAGGAGTTGCAGAAGCAGCTCAATGACAGTCTACTTCGTGTTAACACTGTTACAACACTAGTTGCATCAAAACCTTGTAGCTCTCCGGCCCCAGCTGGAGGATCTTGGTATGACTTTGTTCTCTGTTCTACTTTTTTACACTTCAAGTCTCATAAAGTTAATTTCATATTTAGGAAGTAAGTTGAAGCTACAAGAGCTTAGAACTAAAAGGTTGCCACCCCGGGAGCCATGTCTTCCTGGGACCCGCCAGAGCACACTGTCCAGAATTACACACTGGATTTTTGAGGGAAAAGAATCCATCCTATGGCTCTCTGGTGTAGCTGGTTGTGGGAAGAGCTCAGTCATGGCAACACTCAATAATCAATTGATCAACATGGGATGTAGTAGTTGCTTGGCTACCTTTATCTGCTTTGATTGTTTTGATTTTAGTGACCCTTCTCTATTTGCTCAGGCACTTCCACACCAGCTTGCCTTATTTGACAGCTGGATCGGAAGGATGATTTGAGATATTATTCAATCTCAACCCCAAATTCTAAACCATACACAAATATTGGACCAATTACAAGCCCTTGTCCTTCATCGCCTTCAGCAATGCATGGCAATGCATGATGAAGGTCCCATTGTTGTTCTGATTGATGGGTTAGATGAGTTCATGCAGGAGCCAGGAGGCAGTAGTGCTTTCAAACAGCTTCTCACCCTCCTTTCTGATCCCCAAACCTTCAGCAAAATCCCCTTTTTGTGCTTCATCATTGCAAGCAGACCAGAAGGCTGTATCCAGGATGAGTTTTGGTTCAAGGAACACATCCTTCACTTTCCCCTTGACATTACATCAGCTGAAACAAAAGCTGATATTCGCCACTATCTTGCCTTTAAGTTCAGCAAGATTTCTGCTTGGAATGCTAACTTTGAAAATCTCTGTTCAAAGTTGCATGTTCTGAATGGCGCATCAGCAAGAGATAATGGGTTATTTATCTGGGCAGCTACAATTTCATGATTTGTGGAAGGTTCTCCTTCAGAGGGAAGGCTCAAAGCAGCTCTAGCTCTAAACCCCCCTAGCAAAGCATTGGAAGCTCTTACTGGACTTTACACTACCATTCTTGGTATTATTGTTGATGAAGCAGATGAAGACATCAGAGGCCTTGTTCTTGCTGTCTTTGGCCTCATCATTGCTTCTGGAGAGATACCTACCTTCACTGCTGTCACTCCCAACTTTAATCCATTAGTCCTTCTGGGCCTCCTGAAGCATTGTGGATATAATGTTGGTAATGACATTCTTCCTCCAATCTCGAAGCTTGGAAGTATAATTCCAGGTGATCTAGGACTAGACTCACATATTTATCTTCTGCACCAGTCTCTGGATGATTTTCTTGACGAAGAAAGATCTGGAAGCTGGCATGTTGATGCTACAAAGTGGAATCAACAGCTTGCATATGCCTGTGCAGATATTGTCCATTCTACAATCTTGGAGAATCATGTAGAGCATTCCACCCCACTTTGGTATGCTAACTACTTTTGGATCCCAGTCAATATAGTCACTGGCTGGAAGAACATCACTTCTCCTTTCCTCTTTCATAGCCCCCTCTCAGAAATGTTGCAGAGATGTTTCCTGCAGTGGATATATGTTAATCATCATCCAAGAAGGATGCATGGAGGACATTTCTATGCAGTGTACATGACATTGTTATTGATTCCTTGCAAGAATTTTAGGGACCTTTTTTTACCCTTCTGGTTGTATTAATTACTCACTCTAGAGGTATAGAAGGACATTACAAAATCAAGCATGATAGAATTATTAATCCAAATAACCTCTTTTTTTGAACAACTCACTGAGAGTCTCTCTGGAAACCTCACACTGGCCCTCAACTTGAAAGTGTTTCTCCTATTTATATGTGAAGTTGGACCTTTAACACCACTTTACAAATTATACCTGCCTCAATTTGTCGTGATTGCAAATGGATCAACCAACTTTCAGGAGATTCTTGATGTTGTTGAAAAAGAGGTATGCTACTGTTGACCTTCACATTGTAGTTCACTCACTACTTAGCTCACCCAGAATAATCTGCCATCCTTCTCTGAAGATACAGAAGCCAAAGAGGTTCAAATCTCCAGGATTCCAGACAATATTGAACAAACTCTGATGAAGCCTGTGAATGTAATGAGAAGAGATGGCAGAAATTGAGGGAGAGAGGTGGCAGGAATTAAGGTAGAATATACATTAGGAGAGTTTCAAACTTTTTTAAAATAGAGTACTGTGATTGACAAGCAGCAGAAAAATTGTATTGGAATCAATGATAGTTTCAGAAATTTAGCTGTAAGTTGAAAATTTCTCATAATGTAAGATGTCGAGGCCATTCACCCAAGCGGGAAATTAATCTACATACATACTTGAATTTTTATCGCGCGCGCACGCACATTCATACATTAAGTACCGCAATAACTCGAGTTTGAAAATGTCCATGGCTCTTCGCAAGCTGGAACTGATGAAGCCCGGCGGGGAATTGTAATTAATATCCTCCAGTTTTTATATTCCGGCTGCAAGCTCTTCTTCTTCGCTTAGCTCCCAGTTACATGAGAGGTCGGTTTCGGTAGATGAGTGGCTGGAATGTATCGAGTCGTCGATTCAGTGTGGAAAGCGTAGTTAGGTGTTCCCCTGACGTTGCTCACATAGTGAGAATTGTGTTTGGTCCATCCGACGGATTGAGCTCCATGTTCAGGCGAAGCTTCAGTACACTGAACAAAAATCAGTAGACCACAGTAAGATAAAGACCACTGAAGGACTCAGCCCGAGCGGGATCAGGTAGCCGCATTGTACACTCCAACAACACCAAACATTGTGATGCAGGTACAAACTTATCTATGAAGGTGGAAAACTGGTCAAGTTCTTTCAAAGACTATAGACCGCAGCTGAGTGGGAGAATAGAATGTGAAAACTCTGTGAATCCACAGTTCTGAATAAGAAACAACGGAGATTCTCGTTCCCAGTGATTCCCAGCGATTCTCAACTCCAACACTGGAGCTCACCTGACCTTTCCTTGCGTCAGGATAAATACCGTCTGCTACGTTCACAGGCCTCCTTTCGAGAAAGCAAAATGCAGCTCTCCCCTCTCTTTTCCGCTCTTCAACTTGGGTCGTTCTTCAACTTTGAATCTGCATGCTCACTATCATCTCTTTCTTCCATCCCCTTCGTGGACAATACCACCTTATTCCAAGCGTCGGTCGTCCCTGCTGGTTCCACTATTGAGTTTCCAGACACAGATCCATCGTGCAGTCGTAATCCTCAAATTGTGTCCTCTGACATCTGTCGTATAACAATGCAAGTCGAAACCAGTCCCAGTTCCAATATACACATGGAAGCTTGGTTACCGAGGAACTGGACTGGCAGATTTTTGAGCACGGGGAATGGAGGGTTGGGTGGATGTATTCAATATCCTGATCTGGCTTATACGACATCTCTCGGGTTTGCAACAGTCGGAGCTAATAATGGGCATAATGGGAGCAGTGGAGCGGCGTTTGAAAATCATCCGGAGGTTTTGGCGGATTTCGTGTTCAGATCGTGAGTTAAACCCCTCGCCATCAATTAGCAACCTCTTTACTTTGTCCGGGCTTAGAATTCACACAAATGTTATAATTGGAAAGCAAATCACAAGGCAGTTTTACGGCCAGGCACATAAGAAATCTTATTACTTCGGATGTTCGACTGGTGGAAGGGAAGGGCTGAAGAGTGTTGAAGATTTTCCGGAGGACTTTGATGGTGTCGTGGCTGGTATGATGCTCGTTCTTACCGTCTACGCCCCCTTGTCACATTGTTTAATTCCTCGCACAGGTTCCGCAGCGGCAAACTTTGTTGGTCTAATGGGCTGGTCAGGTCATTTCTTCTCTGAAATAACTGGAAACTCCTCCCAACCTACTTTCATCCCCTTGGACCTCTGGACTGGCTTAATCCACAACGACATTCTCTCTCAGTGCGATGGGATTGATGGCGTTCAGGACGGAATCATTGAAGATCCGAATTTATGCGAGTACAACCCTTCAGGGCTGCTCTGCCAAAACGGCGCAACGTCCAACTGTCTAACACCAACTCAAATTGAAACAGTCAGAAAGGCCTTCCAGCCTTTCCTAGCTTCAGACGGAACAGTCATCTACCCACGCGCTCAACCAGGTGCAGAAGCCCTTCTCTCAAGCAGCTTCCTCACAGGGCGTCCGTTCCAATTCACATCTGACTGGTTCCGATTTGTGGTTTTCAACTCTTCTTTTGACCCTACGACATTGACGTTATCAGAGTACGAGCTCGCGTTGAAGCAGGATCCCTTTCGCATATCGACATTTAAAGGAGACTTGAGGAACTTTAACCGGAGAGGAGGCAAATTGTTGACGTACCATGGGCAGGCGGATGGGTTGGTGTCCCCTCGTATGTCGGAGGTATATTACGATCATGCCCACGACGTTTCTGGAGGCTTGGACTCGTTTTACCGCTTCTTCCGAATTTCGGGAATGTCACATTGTAGGGGAGGCCCAGGAGCATGGCAGATTGGGCAAACCAATACCAATGGGACGTTTTTGGACCCGGATAGGAATGTGTTGACAGCGTTGGTGAGATGGGTAGAGCAGGGGGAGGCACCCCAGATGGTTGAGGGTGTGAAGTATGTGAACGATGATCCGGTGCAGGGAGTTGCATTCCAGAGGCGACATTGTAGGTATCCTCTGAGGAATACCTATGATGGACAGGGTGATCCTAATGAGGCGGAAAGTTGGAGTTGCAAAGCGGTACGAGGTTAATTGCGGTGCTCTCTATGGACACAATAGCAATGTACTGCATGTAATTTGTCAATCAGACATTGTTCAAATTCAACCTTGAACACATCCCGCTTCAGTTCCTCCACTGCTTCCAGCAATCGAGGTGTCAAGTGAAGACTCAATCCGTCGACTAATAATAAAATGTGTAGCGGTACCAAGAGGAGTCCATGTAGAATAATTATAACACGACCCGGCAGAGCCATCCCTCCCTGTTATTATTGGACTACCTGTAAGCTGCACCTCCTTTTCTGGGTCTCCCAATTATGACAGGGCGTTGCGGGCTGCCCAATAATAATTGGGCTATTGCATCAACGGGGGTGATAATAATAATTAGCGACTATATCCACGCTTCCGAATAATACATATCCCGTGCAGGCAGCGGCCTGTGAGCGTGAGAACATCAGAAGCTGGATTGTTTTTTCCGTAAAATATACGAGCTGTGTGATATGTACTTACCTTGCTGGACCAGCTATATGCCCTGGAGCAAATCTGGCTTTTGACAAAGGCTACTAGAAGCTCACTGGAACTTTATTGACCAGCCGCCGTGCCATGTGGGGTCATATCCAGCACATGTTTTTGGTTCATCCGGAAACATACACAGTTTTTGTTGTTTGCCTTCAGTGAACGGTCAGATGGGCAGTTATTATATGTTACATATAATGACCCCACTGTATGCCGTACCCCGGATCTTTGTTCTGCAGTCACTGGGCCCCGGACTGGCCCTTTCTGCTCTTCCAGATTTCTAATACTTGGATAGTGGTATTGGGGTGCCCTCCGCTACTCTGCGACTCTGTACACTTGAAGAAACATTTGTTCATACCCCAAATGCATGTTGGTACTGTGTTGGATGCTTTTTCTAAGTGTCATGGACTTTTGGAGAATATGTCTTTCCCCTTGACATTACATCAGCTGCAACAAAAGCTGATATTCATCACTATCTTGCCTTAAGTTTAGCAAGCTACCCCTAAGCCCCCCTAGCAATGTATTGAAACCTCTTACTGGACTTTACACTACCATTCTTGGTACTATAGTTGATGAAGCGGATAAAGACATCAGAGGCCTTATTCTTGTTGTCTTTGGCCTCATCATTGCTTCTAGAGAGATACCCACCCTCATTGCTGTCACTCCCAACTTTAATCCATTAGTCCTTCTGGGCCTCCTGAAGCACTGTGGATATGATGTGTAATGACATTCTTCCTCTACTCTCAAAGCTTGGAAGTATAATTCCAGGTGATCTAGGACTAGACTCACATATTTATCTTCTGCACAAGTCTCTGGATGATTTTCTTGACAAAGAAAGATCTGGAAGCTGGCATGTTGATGCTACAAAGTGGAATCAGCTTGCATATGCCTGTGCAGATATTGTCCATTCTGCAATCTTGTAGGATCATCCAGAACCTTCCCCCCTGCTTTTGTATGCCAACTACTTTTGGATTAGAGTCAATAGAGTGACCGGCTGGAAGAACATCACTTCTCCTTCCCCTTTTCATAGCCCTCTCTTGGAAATATTGCAGAAATATTTTCTGCAGTGGATATATCTTGTATCAGTCTCCATGGAGGACAAGGCATGGATCATATTTGGATCTGTTGGAAATGAGGACATCACTGAGTCCTTGACCAGACTTGAGGTATTTTTTTTTGCTCTTCTGGTTGTATTAACTACTCACTTTAGAGGTACAGAAGAACACCACAAACTCAAGCATAATAGACATATTAATCCAATTCCTTGACCAGCTCACTCAGGGCTCAATCTTCCTAACACTAACTCACACCTTGAAAATGTTTTTCCTATTTATATGTGAAGCTGGTCCTTCAACACCACTTTACAAATTATACATGCCTCAATTTGTCACAATTGCAAATGGATCAATCAACTTTCAGGAGATTCTTGATGTTATTAAAAAAGAGGTATGGTGCTTGTGGCTATAATTCTCATTGCAACACACTCACAGCTCACCCAGAATGATCTGCTCATATGAAGACACAGAAGCCAAAAAAGAGGTTCAGATTTCTGGGATTCCAGACAATATTGAGCAATTTCTGATGAATGCCTGTAGATATGGTAATCATGAGAAGCTTTGGCGGTGGTTGAGGGAGAGGAGTGGCAGAAGGTTGAAGAAAAATGTACAGTAAATATGTGGTAGGAGGGTTTCAACTTTTGAATTTATGGAGATAAGGGATACAGGATCAACAAGGCACAGAATGTTGTATTGCAATGAATGAAAAGGACAGATAGTTCAGGAACCCAGCTATAAGTTGATATTTGTCTCACATGATATAGAAGGTGTCTATGTTATTCACTGGAGCCTATATCACCCTTCTCACCCACAACATGCCTAACACTCAGATTATAAATACACCTGTTCTTAGCTTATAACCTTTATTAATACTGAGCACTTCCCACAGCTGGATACCCACTAAATATACCGTACGAGTATCCAATGGTAATTGCCCACCAGCGAGAGAAAATTCGACTTAAAATGACCGGAGTCATTATCATGTCTGGGTGACTTGATCTCTGATGTTATCTGAGAGCTAGAAATAAGGAAGCATGCATATTAGCAATACTTCACTAATTCGCGAACTGGAAGCAAAAAACCTCTTTTTTCCGGCGGGTTTGAGATTCAGCAGGTTTCTGCCACTCGATATGAGCACTGAATGATTTCTTCCCCTTTTTTAGGCTCCTGATTTGTTCCCCCCAATAATTCCAAGTTTTAGATACATATATAGGTGGTTAGAATGTTTTAGGTGGGGTCAACTGGGTGTAGGAGAAGTATTTGGGCCTTCAATTTTTGGCACTGTCTGTGCAGCGAGAAATGAGTTTTGTTGATGTGGTCGAGGGTCAGAATAAGCTTGTGAGACCATTGCTCCATTACGTTAAGAAAAGTGCAACAACTCTGAGGCCGAAACCTCGAATATCAATACTAAGTATTTGTTAATTACTGCCTATTACAATTGAATACTTCCTATGGAATTATATGTTGTCCAGAATATGTGTTTGGTGGAACCAATTAACAAAAACCACTGTATTCTGTATGTCACATAGAATAACCGTGGTTTAGAATAGGATTCTGGCTGCCCCGACAATATTCGATATGAAGTATTTGACTGTAATGAGTGCAGTTAGTCAATCACAACAACCTAGGGAAATGTACCTAGTGAACGTGTATATTCGTTAGACTTACTAGCTTACTCGTTTTCACTACCGACGCCATAATACATAGAACCGGTCGGTTCGGGTCGGGTCAGAACCAGCTGGCACCTGTCAGAGCCGGAACAGAGTTAATGAGAGGTCTGCCATCCGAGAATTCATATACTGAGATCAGATCAGATGATATCCAAAATTTTTGGTAGGGAAAAGTAAATCTCCCGGCAATCTGACATCCCTTGACTCCGAACAATCTGGGCCCAGCCAACATGGTTGTTTTGAAGTCCCGCTTCAAATCACTCAGTCTAGAGTGGGAACGGCGAGGTTTTCCAAAACCTATGCCCTGATCAATACATTTCACAATTCTTCCTCTTGCCGCCACCTCCCTCCGTCGTAGCCCTGCCGCTCTCAAAATCCTCATTTTTCCCACAATAGAGGATTTTGAAGTCCATATAACAAATAAGAATGGAATTGGGAAGTGGTGAGTACTTACACACACTGTCATCCGGGAGTTTTCAGTGCCTGTATCCCCTGACCTCTAATAGTGCTCAAAAGTGTTCTTCACTATGCAAGAAGCCCGTCCGTTCCACTCGCAAACTTCCTGATCTGACCACAAAGTAGAGTGGTTACAGTTAATTTTTCATTATTATTTTATTTTATTCCTGGCTACAAATGTTCGATGCAATGCAAGTAAACAGCGTCCGCTAGAATGGGGGACGCTCCCAGGGCAGTGGCCTGCATTTTTTTGCCCATCTTGGGTCAGTGCTTGTAAGGTAGGGTCTTATTTGTGTGTAGATGTGATCCATACTCGTATACCTGTCTATTATTTTTCTTTACAGAACAATTCTGTCCGCTGTCGGGGGAAACAATCACATAGATAGAAGTCTATTATTTTTCATTAACTTGGGTATACCCAACACAGTCTCCCCTAGAAGATAGAATTCAATTGTCAAGGACGATGGTCAAAGTCAGAGTTTGCGGTGCAGGTATAGGGAGGGACAGAAATAAACTGGTAGTGAATCGAGCTTCGGAAACAGTGGGGGTACGATGGAAGTTTTTCCATGTACATGATATGTCACATTGTCTATACTGGATTTCAGATAACACCCAGAGGACATCAGACACAATTGAGCATTTATATGAATAAAACCCAAACATAGGGACTCGGTACATGAGTTGAGCGTCCTAGCACTATTTTGCGAGGTTCGATTGAAGTCTTCGTACAGAAACGTTTTCGAAGAGATAGGCGTTGGTCTGGTGAAGGAGAAAAAGGTAATTCGGTCCATATATTGTGGTGAGGAGCTGAAATGAAGAGATCAGATAACAACGAGGTGAACGTGAGGCAGCACCTACACGTAAAACTCGGAAAAGGAAATAGAAAGGTTTTTACTCAACTTAATAGCTCTAGCTCAGGCTCTGTTCGGCTTAATGAGGGCTCAGAAAGATGAGGGGATCTCAAGGTAAGTGTCGGGCTCATGAAATACAGGATAGAAAGAGGGGGAATTCATTTTTGTGAGGCTACAGTATACACGACGGTACAGGTACAAACGTGGATGTCAAAAGTCAAATAGGAAACGAATGAAGCGCCACGTATCGGTTCTTTAATTAACGTTTTGGCTCCTTCCAGGACACCCTTGACATTCACAACCCGACAACATCAGCCAGCAGCTCTCACTCAACACGGATGGACCCCAATATCCGTGGGGGAACACCAACGAGGTGGACAAGGTCTCGTGGCAGCGCACTTGCACGAAACTTTCGGTGGTGTAGAGGGAGATCGCTGTAAGGTACAAGAAGATGGTTGAAGCGAAAGAGATGATGTAAGGAAAGGGAGGTGGTATCTTCAGCTTTCAAGGTTGGGATGGAAAACGGATATCTAAAGTACAAACAGAAATTTCACGAGCCTTTCGTTTGGCTCTCAACGTGTTGCAGCCATCCTTGCTACACCACCCAAGTCAAAAACAATGTGAAATACTGCTTGACGCCACCACTCCTGCGTAATCAGTTAGTCTGGGTTTATCTCATCCGCTCATCACAGCCTACCACATATCCTACAGAAGTCAGCCCGTTGCCAAGGGTCCTTACTCGATTTTTACGAACCTTTGCCCATTCCCTCACACGTGCATTTGCCAGTTCCCATCCAGTCTAGCTAGCACTGAACAAATCTGAAGACGGTCGAACCTTCGCAAGAAACTGACCAACCTCTCATGGTTATATCCTTCTCAATTGTTTATCATATCCGGATTAGCCTCCTGAGTGTTCAATTGAATGTACCAGCGAGTTTGAGCCAGCTTGCCTGTCATTTGAGCAGTTGTTTCACTCGGTTTGGATTCATCCGTTCGACGAGGTGTATAACTCCCACTTCCGAGAACCCAGGCCGTTGCATACATAAGGCAATTACACGCCGTTCTCATCAGGAAAGTTATTCCATCCTCATTTGGATCATATCAGAGGCACCAACGAAGAATCCGCATATACATATTCCGACTCGACCACAGCACAAGCGGCGCAAATTTAATTCGATTGCTCGAGAGATGTTCAAATATTGAATTATAATCACAAATTGTTTCTCCTGGGAATGGCGACAATAATAACTCTTACAGATGTGAGATACTTGAGTCATCTCAATTGATAGCGACTACTAGCTGTGGAACTGCTATCAAAAGTATGCACAAAGAAAGGCGTACTACTAGTGAAGGTTCAGATTCGTGTTTCTCTCAGTTTGAAAGTCGTTGGCCTACCCTGAGTCTGCGTGGGTGAACAGTTAGCGTGAGCATCAGCGGAGTCCTGTACTCACTTGACACTAATATCACTGGTTCAGATCTGGTTTTGTGATCCACTTCAATGTTCCTTCATTCATGAGTACAAAGGAAAGGAAACACACCAAAGCATAACCTACACCGCACTGCGCGATCAAACACTTTAATTGATAGAGTTCCTATCCGCTGCTCACCTTGGAATAATAAACAGAACGCCGGAAGGTATCAGTGAAGGGTCTTACACTAATGATCGAGGTACTAAACTTACTATGAAGTGTCGTCCCTGTTCCGCACCTTACAAGGAATGTTAGCACACATATATTGAGAAGCTCGAGAAACGGAACCCTCGAACCCGACAGACCTAAATGAAATCGAAAGAGATCAGCAAGAACGTCACACTCTGTGGAGAGAGAAAAATGTTTTTTACAGAACGGGCTCATTCTTGTCAGCGATGGCTTTAACTAGGAAACTTCCCGGATCAAAGGAGGAGACTTACAATTAGCCCTAAAACAAGCGAGAAGAGTTATTCGTCGGATGCCTCGGAGGACTAAACCTCAAAATCAAAGCAGAATGTATGTTCTAAGACCAATCGCCTGAACGGAATCTTGAATACTAAGCCCCAGTCTCGGAGCAAATATATGAACACCAATCATCATAAGCCTAAACTGAATGCGGGGCGAAGAAAAGGTCCGACCTTCGTTTAGCAAGATTCTCCCGAGCGATACGGGACGCAAGGCTCACCAAAGGATTTTCGACCTGGAACACGGAAAACGAGTTAGTATAGAACTAGGGTATCTCACTTTTCCGCACCTTTTGTCTGGGATAGGTACAATCCATCCCGTTCGCTTAGAGGAAAGATGGGCAGGGCTTGAACGCACGTTTCAATAAAAGTTCAAATCGGGCCGCTCGAGGAAGGCATCGTTGAAAAAAGCTCTATCAAACGAACGGGGTCCGCAGTATATCAACCACTCACGGCAGATAAATCATTGATGAAGACTTTGGGCAAAAGAGGATCATGGGGAGAACGTGCCATATCGACAGCATCAGTCATTACTTTAGGTGGCAATTGGAGGGTGAAAGTGGCCACTTGACCCTCGGTTCAGTTTCGTTGGAACGCCGGGGCCCAGATGGCCTTTCGAGAAGTTCAAGGTTGACTTCTGGATCGGATACGGAATCCTGTTGTGATAAGAGAAGAAAGGCAATCCATCACAAAATTGCGCAAAGAAGAGAAGGAAACACACCAAAACCCGCACTTCCAACCGATCCTAAGTCCAAAGATAGCATCGGACTAGAAGTCAGCGTTTTTCTGGTCCTTGTTTACAGCGGATGGATCGTCGACAGTCGTGGTTTGATGGCCTGACTGAGCATTTGGAAACTGGGGCAGATTGCACGACAGGGAGCAGGCAACCTGGGATTACCTGTACGAGAATAAAATGAAAACACAGTTTCAGATAAGTTTCTGATCTTTAGCAACGTGAACCGCTTACCTCCACCCTTGTTCATGGTAGATCTGTAATCATCATGCCGTCGTCTTGGTAGTAAATCGATGACACTAACCGTATTCATCAATTTCGGTGGGAAGATCTATGATGCGTATAGGCTTCAAAGTGAGGCGATGCGTAAACGAGATCGACAACATCCCGACTAACATTCGAGCTCGGAAGATAGTTCTTGTTCGTCGAATACGCTTCTGTCGGTGTGATAGAGAAGTGTCCACCTTTGTCCTTGTCGAAGATTCGGGCGAAAATTGAGGGAGGGTAGAAGTAGCTTTCGACTGTCAGTTTGTATCGGAATTTCAGCGAACGTGTAGAGCACGATAGAACTGTCACTCAACCTGGAACTGTCAATGCTGACCAAAGATGCAGGATATGTTGATGTCAACGATGCACAGCGCGAGGGAAATGCGTCAAAGAGTACTTAGAATCAATGACCAGAGATCGGAACGTAATCTCTGTCCACTGTGCATGGCTTCTGCATCTTATAAGGTGCGGTCTAGTAAGGCTGAGAAGGTCGATTGAAGGAAGGAACAGAGATGATGGTGGTTGATAGTCAAGGGGCCTGAATGTTAGGTTAGGTATTATTTCCCTGGATCTGCTTTTTTGGTTTTGTCACCATTGCCATCGCTGTCCGATGTCGACGCTAGTCATGGTCATCGATTCAGGGACCGACTCCGAATCAGAACCCGTGGCCCGCGGAAGAATGGAAGACTGGATCTACGCAGTTGGAAGGCCTCGTTGTCGCCTCAGTGCTTTGTCGATGATCCGATGTGAAAGGTGCCGAACAGTGTCAATTTCACTGGTCTGCATCGGGGGCAGCGACGAGCAAACTGCCGACCAGAGACCCTGACCGTTGAACTGCACCTGTCGATCAATGAACATGAACTTTGACTCACTTGGTGTATTTTTGGATTTGTGGAACAGTGGATATCAGGCATGTGACGAAAAAGAAGCATATGTTTGTACCTCTTTGTTCAGTTTGCCAAATGGAAGGCGAGCTGCCATCAAGAAAGGAAGACTTATCCCGGGTGCCAGTGAAATGTGCTAAGAAGGGTATTAATGAAGGTACTACAACTAAGGTTGTAGTCTCCAAACAACACTCCTAAGGCAAGTTTTACGAGGACTGGTTCAACGTTGATCAAAGGTTCCGTACTTAGCCAAAGAGGAGGAGGATGTGGAGTCAAAGTGCAAATGGACTTCAACTTAAATTCGACTCAGGAATGCTTGTCAGAAGCTTCCAAGCCCAAGATGGACAAAGGTAAAAGGAAGAGAAAGGGGTTTGGTAGCTTAGTAGCAGTGAGGTGGGATAGGTTTCAGATCAGAAAGCAACTTCGGGAGGCAACTCGTTCCAGTGAACTCGGACCCTCCTTAGGTTAACT
>MU127869.1:92161-168466 GCA_014904975.1 Marasmius fiardii PR-910
GTTCCCAGTCTGGGTCTTTCCCCAGTAGTGTAGGTCTTGCATATCCCCTCAGTTTATACCTAATCTTACTAAAATAGAATAGGAAATGAATAAAATTAGGTTGTTTATGTGCGCAGGCGCGACACCGGTGAAGGCATTCGCATCTTCAAGGTGTGGCACCTGAAAACTGTATGGGTGCACAATGATGACTTCAGCTAGGCCTACTGCAGTCCTGCACACCTTGAACTAATACCACCGTTGGTTTTGGCTTGGCTGCCTGGTTTATTTTTGACCGATCTCAGACCCAAACTGCGACAACTTGACATGAAGTGGACGAGCTTAGCTGGTGAGAACAAGCTACCCGTCAACGATTCAACACTCAAGGCCTCGTGTAAAACACGGTTCCTCCATGCGTCGGATGGAAGGCCTGGCATGTAAGCCCTCTGGCGCAGCATTGGGCTGTTTCTCCCTCCCCACTTTCTTCATCTACTGCAGTACGCCCTATCAAAGAAATTGTTCAGACATGAGCTCTACAGGAGAACAAGGTTCAAGCAATGGTCTAAGCATCACCATTCAGAGTGTGTTTCTCACTGGCTGCTTGCATCTCCCCTGATCTTATAATCATCAACAGTCATAAGGCCGGATAGAGTGACATCTAATAAGCCTGGAAAATACCATCTATTCATCAGGAGTAACGAGAAAAAGCCCAAACAATCAAAGTGGAATCCGGCTCTCAGTGCATGGGATGTGAACTTAGCAATGTATGTGGTTTCTAATAAGTAATACACTCCTACAAATGCCCATAACATACTACAAGCCCACCAAAACCAGTTGGGGACATAATATCTTTTCAAGTTGTGGAGCATCATAGAGTTAGAAGGAATAAGGTGATTGGGAATGGGGAATTGAGCATCAGGGAATTGCAGCAGGCTGTACAGGGGGGAGCAAGAGGTATGTCCGGTCCTTTCATCAGCATCATCACAACTTTATTGAAAATATATCTAGAATTTCAAAAGAAAATTATGCTCACCCTTGGAATAGGTACTGCAGAACTTGGCTTGACATTCCACCTGTCTGTGGATGGCACCACGATGTCCCCGTCTGCTACAGGTAATTCATCACCTCACAACAATGAAAACATCAACTCATGCAACCTCCTGTTCAAGCCTTGACTGCCACCCACATATCCCCTCGTCAAACACCTCTATTACCCCCTGTTTTGCCTGAAGTTTCCATTACTGCCAGTCCTGCAGACAATTTTACATTAGGCATTTCAACTACCTCAAATACTGTCCCAGCAACCATAGTTCACACTTCTCCAACTTCACATTCCAATATATCTGCAGTCTCTATAACCCCAAGTGCTATAGAAGGTCGGACCTCACTGCTTCCTGGAACTTCAGATACCAGAGCAACAGCTCATAGTCCTTCTTCAACTCCATCTTTATATCCCACCCATCCCCCAACACCAAACAAACACCTTGATGCTATACTGCCTGTTATTGCTGTGGCTGAAGGCTCAAAATTTCCTTGGGACACTGTTGAGAAAACTCTTGAACTTGTGGAATGTTTTGCCAAAGTAAGTTCAACCTAATTGCTTTTTGAATCAAATTACTGAGAGTTTGCTTTACATCTTAGGTTCACCCCATTGCTGAGGTTGCTTGGGCAGTCATCTCAGGTGCATTCAAGGTAATTACAATCTTTGACTATAGAGAGGTATAAGTATACTTATTTCTGTCAAATAGATTGTCAAAGCTCAGCATGAGAGAGACAATGAAATTGTTGCTCTATTTGAGGAGATGAGACAAGTATATGAGTGTGCAACTAAGGAGGACACACTAAACCAGATGAAGGAGTTCTCTACACTTTTTGATGCAATGATCAAGCAGTCAACAGAGTGTTGTATATTCATCTCTGGTTACAGCTCTGGCAGATATTTCAGTAAGAATACTCAATTCTCTATTGTGATCTTGATGAATTGATGGCTATGCAGAACGATTGGTTGGGAATTTGAGTGCCTCACAGAAGATTCAAGAGTTCAAGTCAGCATTTCAGGACTTGAAGAAACAGCTCAGTGACACTCTACTTCATGTTGCCACTGTTACAACTGTGGCAATCCGAACCCAGGTGGAGAATTTGGGTATGGCCTCCATCTTTGTCTTTTATTTGATATTTCAAGTCTCATAGAGATGGTTTTATATCTAGGATATGACTTGAAGCTACAGAAGCTTGAAACTGAACAGTTGTCACCCCGGGAGCCATGTCTTGCTGGAACCTGCCAGAACACACTTTCCAGAATAACAGACTGCATTTTCCAGGGCAAAGAATCCATCCTATGGCTCTCTGGTGTAGCTGGTTGTGGAAAGAGCTCAGTCATGGCAACACTCAATGATCAATTGATCAACATGGGATGTAGTAGCCGATTGGCTACCTTCATCCGCTTTGATCACTTTGACTTCGAAGACCCTTCTCTATTTGTCAAGACACTTGCATACCAGCTTGCCTCATTTGATAGCCAAATTGCAAGGAAGATTGCAGATGTTCTAGAAAGGCAGCCCAAAATTTTGAACCATTCACGTCTTTTGGAGCAATTACAAACCCTTGTCCTTCAACCCCTCCAGCAGTGCACAGACATGCATCATGAAGGCCCCATTGTTGTTCTGATTGATGGGCTGGATGAGTGCATGCAGGAACCAGGAGGGAGCAGCTCATTCAGACAGCTTCTTTCACTCCTTTCTGATCCCCAAACCTTCAGCAAATTCCCCTTTTTACGCTTCATCATTGCAAGCAGGCCAGAAGGCTGTATAAGACAGGAGTTTCTACACAAGGAACATATCCATTGCTTTTCTCTCGACATCACATCAGCTGAGACAAAAGCTGATATTGGCCACTATCTTGCTGTTAAGTTCAAGAGCATTTATGCCCAGAATCCTGCCTTTAAAGCCCTTTGTACAGAGTTGGATGCTGTGCAAGGCCTATCAGAAAGAGCTAGTGGGTTGTTTATTTGGGCAGCTACCATCTTTAGATTTGTGGAAGGTCTTCAAACAGAACAGAGACTCAAAGCAGTTTTGGCTTTAACACCACCCAGAGATGCATTGACAGCTCTCACCAACCTTTATACTACTATCCTTGCTACTATTGTGGTTGAAGGAGATGTTGGTATAAGGAGTCTTATTCTTGCTATCCTTGGCCTTACTATTGCTCATGCACAAATACCTCTAGTTCGTGGCACTCATTACCTCACTCCATCACTCCTTCTTGGTCTTCTGAAGAGTTGTGGACATGATGTTGGTTATAGCATCCTTCACCTACTCTCAAAGCTTGGAAGCATATTGCCTGGTGACCTAGAACAAGACTCTGATGTTTATCTCCTGCACAAGTCTCTGGATGACTTTCTTGTTGACAAAGAAAGATCTGGAAGTTGGTATGTTGATGTTGAACACTGGAATCAGCAGCTTGCACATGCTTGTGTGGATATTGTCCATTCTGCAATCTTAGAGAATCATCTAGAACCTTTTTTTTTTTTTTTTTTTTTTTTCCTCTCATTTTTATGCCCGATGTATATACATATGCAGTGTTTAACTACACTAAATGTTCCATCACTGCTTCGTTCGTCGTTATTCCTCTTCTTCTGCCATGTGTTGTGTTCACCTGTGGTGAATCGGTCAATGCGTTAGCGTCGTGGTATAAGTTCGTTATCGCCTTCGTGGTTCTTCGTTCCCGTTTTCCCTCTTTCTCGTTCTCTCTCTCTTTCGTGTCTATTCCTCTGCTTTAGTTTCCTCTCTCCTGCTCCCCTTTCTCTTTTGGCAGTCTCGGTATGATTCCAAACACCCCTTTGAGTCTACCCGTCTCGTTCACGTATTCGGCCAGTCCCCTTACTCCTCTTCTCGTAGTAACTAGCTCCCCAATCTGTATCTCCCTGTTCCCCATTTTACTTCGAAGCCGTCCCCTCGCTCTGTCGTGTGCTGGGCATCATAAGATGAAGTGTCCTACTGTTTCTGGGCCTTCCCCACATAGCAGGCACGCTGGGTCATCCACAATATTGAATCAATGTAAGTACTGGTTGAGCCCAATATGTCCCGTTATAATTTGTGTTATAAGACTATTGTGTTTCTTCGGGAGGTTGTCCGTTAGTTTCCTGTGTTTCGCCATCATGCTCGTCGCTTCACCAGGTATAATCCTATTTAGTTCATCGTATCTTCACGACTTATGAAAGGTTTCGTCGTGCTGGTTCTGTAGGGCTTTTCGGTGTACTTTCATCGCCGAGGTTCTGTTCCTAGATAGGGTTTTTGTTAGTTCTTTCGGAACGGGATGTCTATCTGGATTTGTCACGTCCATCTGCGCTGCTCTTTTTGCCGCTACATCTGCTTGTTCGTTCCCTTCCATGCCCGTGTGGCCTGGTACCCAATGTACCCGTATCCTGCAATTCTGGTGTCACTTCGTGTGTTCTTCTGCAAGTTCATGCGCGATGTCCAATAAGTAATGTGAGGGGCCCGTCTTCAGCGTATTCAGTCCGTGTATCGCTGCTTGGTTGTCCATCCAGAATGTCACCTTTTCGTTGACCTGGTGCTTTCTCAGGAGCGTTAACCCTAGCGTAATCCCTACCAATTCCGCTTTATACACCTCGTGTTCGTCGCCTTCCCCGATGTACATCCTGACTTCGTCAACCTTCCTCCCTTCCTTCGTTATTACCGCCACTGCTCCCACTCCACCTTCGAAGCCTGAGCCGTCCGTATATATCTTCTACTTTGTCCTGTCCTGGTCATGTGCTATCTTGGCTTGTTCTTTGTTTCCATGTATCAGCGTCTTGATGGTGGGCTTCCATTCAGGTTTCATCCTCATCGCCTTCCTCCGCTCCATTTTCTTCGGTTTTAGGTCGTAATCGTGTAAGAGATGGTGTAGTGGTGTCCGGTGTCGTTTCCGGTCCCGGCTTGCTATCCAGTTTGCTAGTTCCGCCAGTGGGTGTGGTGCCATCAGTGTTGCTATCTGTGATGCTTCCCGCTGTCGGATTTGGTGTACCGCCTGCCGCATGGGTTGTAGCCCTGCTAGGATGTTGAGTAGCTCCGTCGGGGCTGTCCGGTACGCTCCTGTAATCATAATCGTCGCTTGTCTCTGTATCACTGTGAGTCGTCGAATAACCTGTCCTCCTTGGTTCATTTTCGTTGGCGTCCGTCGTTTTGCTGGTATCACTGCTACGTCGACTCCATACATCATCCGTGGTATCGCTATTGCTTTGTATAGGTTCCTGACTATCCTTCCCCCCGTGCCATCCGAGACCTTCGATATTCGTCGGAATTGCGATACCCATGCCTGTCCTACCTCCACCATGTGCGCTCCTTGCTCCTTAAACCTCAGCTCCCTGTCGACTAGCATCCCCAGAAACTTGCAGTAGTTCTTCGGCTCGACAAAGTTCTCCCCCACTTTCATCGGTTGCCCTCATTGTACGATGGTCTTCCTCAGCTTGTGTTTTCCCTGACTCCGTGCTTCCATGATCTCCTTGTGGCGTTCGTGTGGTTGTATCAGTCGTCGTTTCCTTGTAAAGTCCACTAGTTGAAACTTCTCATACCTGAATTCGCCATTGTGGTCCCTTGCCCATTCTATCACTCCTCCCCCACTATTCATTACCTCTTCCAACCGCCTGTGTGTTTTGGTAAAATTGTCGCCTCCCACCAGTAGCGCCACGTCATCCATAAAAAGGTATCCTCTCCCTTTCCCTTCCATCTTCTCCTTTATAACTGCGTTGAGGCTTGCATTGTATATTTGATATGCTACCACCGAAAATGCACATCCCTGGTCCAGTCCTCCCGTTACGTCAAACGCCTCCATTTCGTGTTCGTCGAAGATTATCTTGGTTTTCCTCCCTTCCAATCGTCTCTTGGTCCATTCCCTGATTTCTTCCGATATCCCCATCTTCTTCATTTCTGTCTGTAGCACGTCGGCATCTACGCTCGGGAACACCCCCTTCACATCTAGGCATAACCCTGTTACCACCTTGCCCTTCGTCCATTCGTTTTTGATGCTGGCCACCATGTGGTGTATTGAATCCGTTGTCGTCCTCCCCGGTCTTCCTCTGAACTGCATGTCTGGCAGCGAGTTGGTGTTTTTGAGGTTCCTAATGATTATGTCAGCTACTATGCTGGTGTAGAGTCTCCCAAACCCGTTCAACAGCACCACTGGTCTCCACGCTCCCAGTGCTCGGTAGTCTGCCTTTCCCGGTTTCCTTAGCACTATCGTTTCCATCTCCTTCCATCTGTTGGGGTATATTTTGAGCTTGAACGTTGCGCGGTATATTGCCGTCAGATATGGGGTGATAATGTCCTGGAGTTTCTTGAATACGACGTTTGCTGGGGTTCCCGTTCTCGTAGCCTTGTATGGCTTCATCCTTTCGATCGCCCTTCGCACCTGGTGTTCAGTGATGTTTCGGACTTCCCACCTTGTTGCGACCTCCGTTTCTGGTTCTGTTTCTGTCCTGTCCGTTCGAGGTGCCGGGAAGAATGTTTCCTTGAAAATGTTGGCCTTTTCCATGTTAGTAGTCCCCTTCCTTACGATCTTATTGTCCTTGTCCTTGACGATTAACTCTGGTACCCTCGTCGTACTGCCATCGCTCAGTCCTTTATTCACCAGCCTCGCTAATCCCCATTTAGTATCCTCCCCTAGCTCTCTCAAATAATTCTCCCAATGTTCGGTTTTCGCTCGCTGGATCTTATTTCCGTATTGTTGCTTTCTCTTTCTGTATTCCGTGTGGATCGGGTGTATCGGCGAGTATTCCCATTTCTTTGCTTTCTTCCCCAACTTTCTGACTTCTTTCCGCATGTCGTTGAGTTTCTTCGTGAACCATCATTTCGAATGTGGTGACAGTCGGACAAACAGTACGTGTTTCTCGATGGTTTCGTTTATGATTGTTCCTAGATTCATCAGCGCCTCCTCCAGCTCTTCTTCCATTGTTATTTCTCTCAGCTCCCCCCCGTCCTCCAACTTCTCTAGTACTTCCTCCCTCATTTCATCCCATGTCTCGTCGTCCACCTTCCTCCAGTTTCGTCGCTTTCGTGTGGTTGCTCGTTCTGCTTGTATATCCAGCGTTGTGATGATTGGGAAGTGGTCTGCATAAGGTGGGGTCAGCTCTTTTCCGATGTCACAGGTTATGATATGATCGCTTAGGTTCTCCGACATGAATACGTTGTCTGGCCTCGTCATGTTGCCCCCAAACGTTGCCTGCCAAGTTGGTATCCCTCCTGGTAGTGCCATTATCATTTTGTGTTTCGAGACGATTGTCAGCAGATATTGCGCCACTTCCATGTTCCTGTTAGTGAATAGCTGGTGATTCTGTGGTTCATCCCATAGCAGGTGGTGTCGATTAAAGTCCCCCATCCATATTGTTCTTAGTGGGTGTTTTGGTATTGCTCTCGCTTCCGGGCTCCGTAGGTATGCATCCGTGAGTTTAATCGTGTTGTCTTTCTTGCCATCCACATATATGTTGATGATTCGTAGTGTTCCAAAGTCACCGACTATTTGCACCGCTGTTATGTCTGGGCTCGGGATGTCGATACTGGTCCATGCATTTGATGTGATTTTGGTGCTGACTAGGATGATAGATCTTGTTTCCTTCGGTACGTCACGGTGTCTCGTTGGGTATATGACACTGAATTTGTTGTTGGCAGTCATTTGTCCAAATCCATTGATGTTCGGTTCTTGTATCGCTATGATGTCAAATTTCGTCCCCGCTTCCTGTAGGAGGTGTTGTTGCCCTGTCGCTGACTTGTTGAGATTCTGTTGCCATATCCGCATGATTGGTTCGCGTCTGTCGTTATTTGTCGTTTCTCTAGTTTCGTTCTGCATTATTCTGGAAGGTTCTGATGTCGATGGACTGTCCTCTTGGTTGTGTCGGTGGTTGTCGTGCGTCTACTCTTCCTCCCCAGTCTGTGTCAATCCTTCCTCCCCAACCCGTGTCACTATTCCTTCCCCCCCATGTGTCTCCGGTGCTATCTGTCGATTCATCTCTAGGCCTGTATGGTAGCTGTGTCTGTATGTATCCGTTCCTAGATCTTGTGGTCGGTCGTTCCGGCTGTTGGTGTCTCCTTCCTCGTCTTTCTACTGTTGTCCACTGTTCCGTTTGGTTCCCTGCGTCGCGGCTCGTTCCCTCTACTCCTGCTTGTTCGTTGGCTCCGGTTTCGTCAGTCCTTTCCCATGTTCGTGGGTCTTCCGTTACAAAGTACTTGTAGCTGTTCATTAGTCTTCTCCCCTTGATCTTAGTTACCATCCTCATATAGGTCTCGCATAGGTGTCTGTCCTCGGCTCCATGTCCTAGCTCGTCGCATACCCCGCATTTCTTTTCCATATCTCCTACTGTGCAGTCTGAAGTTCGGTGCCCTCCTGCGCATCTACCGCATACTTCGATTGGGTTTCTGCACCCCGCTGCCACGTGTCCGATTTTGTAGCATTTTTTGCATTGGATTGGGTCCGCCTGGTCCTTCCGAGCCTGATTCCGTCGTCCCTGTACATACAGGCCTTCTCGTATCGCTTGGTTCACTCCTTCCGGCATCTTGAAAATGATTTTTGCATGCACTACTTTTTGGTTTTCTCGCCTTCGGTTAGCCGGTTTGATCCACATCGCGAGGATTATCTCTCCTGTCGATAGTGAGCTGTCCCTTTCCATATCTCTTATTACCTTCGCATCATCCCATTCAACCCCCACCGGTACAAATTCTGCGACTGTCTGGTATCTTATTCTTGTTGCTGGCATCTCTGTCGCCCCCCATTCATTCGTAAAGCATTCTAGGTTCCCGTCTTCTTCCATCCATTCTCCCTCCTTTACCGTTCGTAGCAGGCATATTGCTCCCCAATCCATTTTCTTTGTGGCTACAATCCTTGCTTTATCCTCCCCTCCCATCGCTTCGATCGCCAGGTTACCTTTCTCTACGATCTCTCTCTCGTTTAGGTCCTTCAACATTGCACTCTTTATCACAATTTTCCTTCTATCTTGTTCTCCCTCCGTGATCGCCACGGCGTGTTTCAGTCTGATCAGATTTGATGCTACCAAGGCTGCCGTTGTGACTGTTCGTGGGTTGGCATTCGCGTTCTGCGTCCCAGCCATGTCTGCATATGTCGGTGTCATCGTTGTCGTTGTCGTTGTGGACTCGTTATTCGCCGTTTGTGCTTTGACCTGTTCCTCCATAAGTCGTTGCACGCCCTCATTCATCGCCATGGTCATCTCTTTAAGTTCTTCAATCGTGTCCCTGAGCATCGCGCTCGCTCCTGTGTATCTTTCTGTTAGTTCTCTTGTTATCCCCTTTAGCCTCCCTCCAAGTTTCCCCTCTATCATTTCGTCTATCCTTCTTTCCGCCTCATTCGGTGCTACCATCTTCTCGGTAATGTCCTTCAATACTGCCATGGCGCTGACAATCATTCCCCAATCGCTCCTAAAGGTCGTCACCGGCGGTGGTTTCTTCGCTTCACCCTGCTCATTCGCCAACTTCGTGATCTTCTTTATGATCCCTTCTAGCATTCCGGACTCGCTTTGTTCGTCATTGATCCATCCTTTGGTTCTCAGTGCAACCTTCGCGTTGTATACTGCCGCTTCTTTTGCTCTAGATGTGCGTTGTTGCGATGATTGCGATAGTTGCATCATCCCTCCTGGATCCCCGTCTTCGGTTTCCATTATCTTCACGTTCTGTTCGGTTTCTTGGTTTGTTTAAGTGTTTTGCTTTTGTTCTTAGGTTCGGTATTGTAAAGTATAGTATGAAGAGTAAAAGGCACGTAAATAACTCTGTCTTAATCACACTAGTTCTACCTGAGAGTCGTTTTCCCCGGTTTTGGCCATGGGAAAATTTCCTGATGGTAGTGGTCGCGGATCAAGGAGTCCCCCCATCTAGAACCTTCCCCCCTGCTTTTGTATGCCAACCACCTTTGGATTAGAGTGAATATGGTCACTGGGTGGAGGAACATCACTTATCTCTCCCCTCTTTCTAACCATTTCTTGGAAATATTGCAGAAATATTTTCTGCAGTGGATATATCTTGTATCAGTATCCATGGAGGACAATGCATGGCACTTATTTAGATCTTCTGGCAATACGGAGATTATCCCGTCCTTGACCAGACTTGAGGTATCTTCTTGTACTCTTCTTGTTGTATTAACTACTCACTTTAGAGGTACAGAAGAACACCACAAACTCAAGCATAATAGAATTATTAATCCAAATAACCTCATTTCTTGACCTGCTCACATGGCAACTTGGCAACCTACCACAGGCCCCCACCTTGAAAGTGTTTTTCCTATTCATATGTGAAGCTGGTCCTTCAACACCACTTTACAAATTATACATACCTCAATTTGTCACAATTGCAAATGGATCAACCAACTTTCAGGAGATTCTTGATGTTATTGAAAAAGAGGTATGCTGCTTGTGGCTATAATTCACATTGTAGTACACTAACTAGCTCACCTAGAGTAATCTGCAATCCTTCTCATATGAACACACAGAAGTCAAAGAGGTTCAAATATCTGAAATTCCAGACAATATTGAGCAACTTCTGAGGAATGCCTGTGGAATTCCTGAATGGGAATGGCTGCTGTTAAGGGGAGGATTGGCAGGAGTTCAGGCATGATCTACAGTAGGAGGGTTTCAACTCCTAAATCTATGGAGATGGGAGATAAAGGGCTATGAGAGAAATTGTATTTCAATAAATGAAAAGGACAGATAGTTTCAGAAACCTAACTACAAGTAGATAAATATTTCATATGGCAAAGAAGATGCTTAAGTCATTTACTGAAGCCTTACTACAATCATCATTCACAGCATGAACAGCACTCAAAAGTGGCACTGAACTCACCCGTCTCTAGCTTAGCATGGCTCCAGATTCCATCAAATATGCTATCTTTACTCCGTAACCTCTGTTAGCTGCGGAACTCATCCACCTCCACTCATCTTGAGCGCTATTCTGACTACCAAACCCATTTTGAATTATCTATCATACTAGTATGTCATAATCCGTGGACATTCTTTTCGGTACTACCATCATCTATTTTGTATTAACATTTACACAACACAACTTATGGCTTCCAGTATTATTGAGTGAAGGTTCTCTCAATCTGCAGACTGATATGTACAATGTGTAGCAGTTTCACAAGTGCAACACCGGAAAGACTTCTCGGCGTTGCTAGACCAACGACCGTCTCCACTATTGCCGTGTAAGTCGAATGTCCGTAAGGGTGAGAGACTTAAGGTCCAGGAGGAATGTGTTATTTGATGTATGTAAGGACAAAACAGAACTTTGGGGGAAGGATGTCTTCCTGGGAATATAAAAACGCGGAAACTCCTGCATGTAGTTGTAACTCCAAATGTTGTACTTATGGGTGCAATTTAGAAAAGATGTGATAGCGGCGGGCGGAGGATGGCAATTATTTGAAGGCAGGGGAAAATGAGTGATTTTGCCTTCAGATCCGGGATCACTCCAACTTCTCCTGGACTGTTCCCTCCAAGGACTTTGAGAAGAAAGATCTGTATGGGTAGCTATTATATTAGTATAAGTAGTAAGTACCATGAAATGTATCAGGTACTGTTTGATTGGAAATAGGAATGAGATTTATGCCTTTGTTTGCACGGCAAGAATTGTGTTTTGTCCGTTTCTACCGAGTCAGACAAGATGTCAGTCAGAGTTTAAGGAAATGATGTGCTGTACCATTTTCAATTCTGAGGCCTGAGGATTTTGCTGTCTTTCTCTACAAATGTACAGTTAATTGGGGCCAACTGCAAGCTTAACCTGGCTGTCGAGTAAATCTCGTTATGAATGTTTTATCCGAGTTTGGATTTAAAGACCTTGCGCCTATTAAATTGAACATTGGACAGTCACCGCCCCAACTACAGGTACATACAAGATAAGTGCATATCCGAATGATGCAGTGGCTTAAGACCACAACTATTCCGGAAAGCTCTTTCAAATATATCTTTCACGCTGCTCCTTAATTGCAAGTTGTCCCACAAACAGTTCAACTACCTTCCCTTCTTTCCTCAATCCTTCCCATCCTCAGAATGAGACTTTGAATCTTCCCCACGACCGGGAATGACATTCGGATGGTGTCCTTCAGCGGTATCGTCACTAACAACAACTTGATCACCAAAGTCTGCCGCTATCATTTCGAGTGTTTTGCCCTTGGTTCTGTTTTGGGTAAGGGTAAAGCCCATCAGCAGAGATGAAAGCAATGAAAGCAGAGGAAAGGGAGATGACGTGGGGCATGCATTGTGGCAATAGTGAGCATCATTTTTGTGCAGGGCAAAAGAAAAAAAAGAGGTGGCATGTACTCAGGGAAGTAGAAAAATATCCCGAGGAAATAGATCAATGTTGTTGCCACGAATACATCTGTAACACAGGAAATAGAAAGCCCACGTCATGAGCGTTTGGTTCATCACCAAACAGGCAAATACGTACAGTAATAGTTCTCCCCAATGTTAGCAAATGCCTGGATAATAGATAGTCTCAGGAACGTTCAGAATGGATAGACAAGGAAAACAACAACGAACACTAGGCCCAGCCTGAGTAACCCCAATGTTTACTATAAAATGGGATAGAGCTGAGAGGCCAGTTCTGACGGGGTCGTCAGTATAATTACACAGTGCAGAAGGGGAAGAAACAGTACATTTTACTCCTCAACGAAAGCGGCAAAACCTCAACTCCATAAAGCCATGTTGTACAGTTAACGAATAGATCTGAAGGCGGAGAGGGGTACGGATTAGAGGTCAGTTAGCATATTTGAGTTCAACATTGCAACGACACAGTAAAAAGAATTGGGGTGGGCAAAGCGAGGAAGGGGTAGTTGTAGGATGTGGTAACGGAGGAAATGGGCTGAAAGAGAGGTAAAAAAACGCACAATAGATCGCAGTATACATATAAATTCCCAAAACCGCAAAGGCAGCTCCTACTTTATTCCGCCCTCCTCCAAAGAATCTCGACATCAACGCTTCATAGATCAAATCCACTACCAAAAGCGCAGTACCCCACAACAACATCTTGACTCGACCGAACCGATCTAGGAGGTGGAGAGATATCGAGTTCATAATGAATCCTACGGTTCCGTAGATGGCTGCTAGAAGGAGGATATCTTGGCCTGCTATCCCTAGAGACCCGTACAAGATTGTTTGGTAATAGTCTGTTGGCACATGGGTTATATGGTTTGGCGGGGCGAGTTGGATCCGTTATGGTCATGAGGTGAGGGTTGGATGGTTAGGTGGGTGGGAGATAGGAGCAAGCGGAGGCGGCGACCATGTGGGCACAACGGGGTGAAAGGAAGGTTTGGGGTAGAGGAAGGCAAGCAGAAGATAGTTAGAACGATGCAGAGACAACAAGGGTAAGGAAATCAGCATACTGATAACATTGACACCCGTAAGAGACGTCATAGTCTGTACGAATACAGCTACAGCAACGCGTTTCCTATACTTCGACCACGCTTCTTTGATTGAGGTGATTTCGGTTGTCTGGGTAGCAGCGCGAGTCAGCCTTCACTAAACCAGGGGTTATGCACAGCTAACCATTTACCTTCTCGTACAAGATCTGCTCCCTCATATCGTCAAACTCCTTTTGTAACGCCTCGTCCGAGCCCTCCAAATCTCCTCTAATTCTAGCAAACGTAATTTTGGCCTCTTCATCCCTCCCATTTCGGATTAACCATCTCGGTGAATCGGGTAACATGAATCTTATCCCTACTAACAACACCACGCCTGGCGGAACTTGTAAAGCGAGTGGGAAACGCCATTGGAATGAAGTATTAGGGGACGCAAAGCCGCAGAGGTAGCCTATCCAGTTGGCTATAGAAAGAGCTTAGGTGGTGTGTAAATTTAAGGAGACATGGGAGCAGCTGACCGACGCAAGTGCCTACACCAATCATGTATCCCGAAAGGCCGCCAATTATGCCACGCTGTTGCGGGGGTCTAGGAGTATGAAGTTAGAACAGAAGAAAGGAGAGAGGAGTTCTGGCACTCACGATATCTCAGATTGGTATATCGGAACCGTTCCTATCAACCCACCGCTAAGAGGGAAAGCAAGTGATGAGTCCATAAAAAAAGTCAAACCGCCAACAGAGAGCGACGTACACGGCTACGCCAGTTAGGATTCTTCCAACGAGAAACATAGCATAGTTTTGAGCGGCTGTTTGGATAACTGTTCCGACGGTGACCTAAAATGAAAGGAATTTGTCAAACAAGAGAAAGGGGACGGAAAACGACACGCACGACAACACACATCATTTCCATGAACCCTTTTCTACCCAATTTATCTCCAAATAACATCTGCATGAAGGCACCTATGGCTTCTCCGGCAATATAGGTTGCAACGATTGCGCCCGTCATGGCTGCGTTTGGGTTCTTCATGTCTAATGAAAGGCAATCAGTAAGTTGGCAAAAGCTGAACGATTTTGGGCCTAAAGATACAAGTTTTGAAGCTGTTATGAGCAATACTCGTCGTAATAATTCCAGTGTCATATCTGTAAACAAACGCGCTCGAATCTTGATGGCTTTAATAACTTCAGGTAAATGGTTGAACTTGCCCAAATATAAAAGAACCTGCCAACGACCCCATAGTCAGTCCAGTAAGGCGTTCTAAACGACAATTGAGACGAACCTAATCCCGCAAAAAGCCCAACCCAGACGATGTATGCCCTCATCCTGGCGGGTAAAGAAGACGATACCGTTTTTCCCTTCCTTCGCTTTATACTCTCCATACCCGGACCGTTCTTTCTATGATAGAAGCGTCATGCCTGGAGCCCTTCAACGCCTTGTGATCCATGGGACCTTGATCAGCTGGGAGTCGAATAAATAGAAAGCAGCGGTATTATTATGGCAATCGTTTGCGAGCTGGGCTTCTGATCTCGAGAATTGTTTGGAGCCGACCTGGTGGAGGAGAGTGGGTGAAGGAGTCACGGGGGTGACGGTCCCGGAAACTTCAATCTCCGAACACTACTTCCGTACGCACACGCTCGCTTCATCCGACCTACGAGGCTCGTTCTTCGGAAGTTAACCACACTTCCTAGTTCCATATCACGAAATTTAGGTACAAAGTTAGTACCTTTGACCTTACACCCTTATATCTCGCGATTCACCTGAAAACTTTGTAGACAGATGGACCAAACACATTTCTTGGTCTCGCTGTGCACACAATGCCAGAGGAGCTTGACCGAGTTAGATTTACCACACCCAATCAATCCCGACATACTACATTCTGCATATATCCCTACCAGCTCCGAGGTCTCTCAAAGCTTACAGTCATTGGAAGGAGGAATTCAAGAACTGAAGCGATGCGAAGAGAAAATCGCTTATTGGCGTCGACAACTGGAGGAGCTGGAAACTGGAAAACGGAAATTGGAAAATCATATTACTCACCTCCGCTCCAGTATATCCGCTTGGCGGAAAGTTCCCGTCGAAATCTGGGAAAGCATCTTTATGGATGCTTGCCTCCTCAGCTCCCCCGATGGCTTCTCCTTCAGCATGACCTTGAACAACTCGAAAGCGTCACTATGGGAATCGGACAAAATAAACATAGTGATGTTTCCTGTTATTATCAGCCATGTTTGCTCCCGCTGGCGGTCAATTGCTACTGGGTGTTCCGCCCTGTGGTCTTCTATCAGCATTGACCTGTCCCGATTTCCTCAAGGCAGAGAGCTTGCACTTCGAACTTTCTTGAGAAGGTCCTCAGCGCATTCCATAGACCTCCGTATATCGGCGGACATCGATAATTTTCGCAATAGGCCAACCACCTGGGAGCTCCTCACGTATCACTTCTTCCGGTCAAAGCGGCTTATTCTAACCACCGATATCTCTATCCTCAACACTCTTAAATCCTGTCGAGACCTGAATAACACATTCCACGACCTTTCATTATTTTGCCTCCAGCCAAGTGGATATTCCCAGCCCTTGGATGAAGATAACTCGTTTTGGAAAGCGCTCGCTCAGGCCCCAAAACTCACAGAAGTCCAGCTTTCTAAGCTGCTCTCCCGCCGGACACTACCCTATACCCAGCTCACTTCGCTTGCAATCGATTTTTTGCATGAAGAGGATATTTCAAATCTGTTCACCATCCTGGGGGAATCCAGAAATCTTCATTCGCTATGGTTGGGATTCATTGACGATTACCATCATCTCAATAATCCCCTTCGCCGTATCGTGATGCCCTCGTTACAAGCTCTGGTAATCGGTCGCCAAAAAGGCCTTTCCTCACCATTTCTTCCCTATGCAACCTATGCAACATCACTAGATGAGATTTTCTCTTCATTAGTGATGCCTTCTCTTTCAAGGTTCGAGTTGAAATGCATACTGCCATTCACAGTCCACAATGGGCCGCCGCTCTTGATCACGATGCTACAACACAGCTTCCTGTCCCTTCGGCAAATGGTCCTGTCCTTCACCTACATCTCTAATGATCCTTGGTCCTCCCTACCCGCTCTTTTCAGAACAACACCTCACTTGCGACATTTCGAGTTGGGAGAAGCGAAAATAGGCCGGCTATACTTCCACGATATCGAACCATCCCTTCCCGACGAGTTTATTTTGTCGTCCCTTTCCGAACTCTCTTTTACGGACGATAACACTTTTCTTCCAAATCTCGACTCTCTAACTCTCACCAACATTCGACTGACCACGGACATCATGAATAAGGTCATCAGTTTAGCAACATCAAGGAGTCCGAAGATCATTCAATCCAGTACAGTGGACGGCTTACACAGTTTGAAAGAGCTGCGTGTCGTACATATTCCTCCGAATGGCTCACCGAGTCTGATTCTGGAAAGTGGAGTCGAGGAAGCGATGGAGGAGTTGAGACGGGATGGGATTAAGATTGACATTCAAGCTTGTCTTGAGACGTTTCCGAGTGGGGACGAGTCACCACCGTCTGATGTGTGGTAAAGAAAGTTTCTGGATAATTGCTATAAGTGTGGACTCCTCATGGTGTTTGTGTAGATGACGTCGATGAGAGGGGTGCTTCAGTAGTCCTTAGTCGCTGTTTAAATTCCGGAGTCCGAAACTCTCCCTGCGTTGTACTTGTATCAAAATTGCATGCTGCGGTCTTGTTGATTTAAAAGAATCTAACTATCCATTTCATTTTCGCCCGTGAATGGAATATGCTTGAGTATAGAGTCTACCTTTCGTTCACCTCCTTTGGAGTCTAAGCAGGCAAACGCGGAAAGAGAGCCCGCAGCCTTAATGGTGGAATTCGAGTACTACCCGACCTCAGATTTCCGGACATTACTGTTTTGCGAATGAACAATTGTAAGTACACGGTGGAAATTTTTCCAATAAGGAATTGATACATCATCGTAAAAGTGTCAAGATACATAAATCGTTAGATCCATATCCATCGTCGTTAACGTCCGTTCGTGCCACGAATCTTACAGTTTCGACCGTTGTCGACCCACAGCAGCATAATTTCGGAAAAATCGATGGGCATACTGCCTCATCTATTCCGTCCTTCCATTTCACCCACAAACCTCTTCTTTATACCTTCTCCCTCGGTTCAGCCGACGTACTACTCCCACTTCTCAAACTGCCGCTCTCCGCTTTTCCAGCCAACCCCTGTCCTTCAAGTTCCTTCGCAGGTTTAACAAAACTCCCACCTCCAATTTGCTCATACCATTCTTGGCATCTGACTAGACCCTTCCACAACTCGGCTGAAACGACAAAGACGAGGGTCATGCCAATTACCACGCCCCACTCCCAGTCGATGGGTCCTTGGTAAAAGACTTTGGTGTTCAGTACGGGTACGTAGATCGCTAAAGGTACGGAAGCAGTTCCAAGAACGACGGCCCTATATCGCAAAAAAAGGGGAAACATCACATTAGCTCCCTCGTTCCAAGGAATGGCAAATCAGTTTCTACTCACCAAAACAACACCTGATTCTTCCACAACTCCCCCAACAGCCCTCTACCCTCTCCTCGCTTTCCAGCACCGATAAGGGAAACCAAGGGACGATCCAGCACTTTGAGCTCCCAAGCATACAACAAGACGCTGATAATCAACGTCGCAAACGCTGTACTTCGTCCTCGGAAAACGGCTTGACATTCTCCTACGTCGGAGAAACTGTTGAAGCCGTGGTTACAGTTCATTCCCAGGTTTCCGTCGTAGCGGCCGTAGATGACCGTGATGAACTGTGGTTATCCGGACAGAGGGGGGCCGTAAGTAAAAGGAGATAAAAAAGGTGAACAAAAACGTACGGAACAAAGACTAGTCGCACCGAGCATCGTCCCGTAGAACAAACAATCTATGATGACCGGCCATGTAAAGATACCAGATTTGATCGAGTGTGGCGGTCTTTTCATAACAAGAGGATCCGGAGCTTCCAACCCGAGACCAAACGCCGGAGGACTGGGAAAGTAAAAAAAAGTGAGGCCACGGATGACCACTGAAAGATGAGAATTAACCCACCTCGAAGTAATCATATTGATCCAAAGAATCGCCAACGGACTAAGCGGGAAGACAGATCTCCTTCCCGCATCTCTAAACACCAAACCGATAACGAGCAAAATAACCTCTCCGATGTTGGTCGAAAGTAGATGTTCGATAAACCTCTGGATGTTCCAAAACATTCTTCGTCCTTCCCCGACAGCTCCTACGACGTTCATAAAATTGTCGTCCATCAACACCAGATCACTAGCATCCTTCGCGACGTCTGAACCGTCCATTCCCATCGCGATTCCAACGGGTGCTAATGAGAGAGCTGGAGCGTCATTGACACCGTCTCCCGTCATCGCGAGGTACTTTCCAGGACGTCGAAGGGAGGCGTTGATCATTCGAACTTTGGTTTCGGGGGCGCAACGGGCGATGACGAGAGGTAAAGCCGGGAGAGCGTCGAGTTCTGCGTCTGTTAGAGCGTTGAACTCCGTCGTGGTCATAATGGCTCCCTTTGGAGCATCTAGACCGACTATACCGATTTCCCTTGCGATAGCTGTAGCTGTAGCTGGGTGATCACCGGTTAACCTATGGGTAACAATAAGGATTGAGGCTCGCAGAAAGAAAAAATCAAGAAAACGCACATATGAACAACGATCCCACCATCCTTACATGCCCTAACAGCACCCGCACTTTCCGGCCTAGGCGGATCATAAATCCCAACTAACCCAACGAACTCCATATCCTTCTCCACTTCCTCCCTGGGCATCTTACGCAAATTGACTCCTTTCGTTTCCAGCCTCTTCGAGGCCAAACACAACACTCGCAATCCCTGACCCGCAATAGTCTCCATCTGAGCGAAAATCTTGGTTCGAATTTCGTCCGTAAGATCAGGTCCACCACGAACTCGGATACAGCTATCAATGACCCGTTCGACAGCTCCTTTCATGTATGCGATGGCTTCGGCGGGCTCGGCTTTGTCGTCGGCACGAGGGCGAGTGTAGATCATGGACATGCGCTTGATAGAAGAGTCAAAAGGATGCTCCGCGACGAATTTGTATTGTCCAGATGCTGTGAGCTCTTCCCTACGAACATTGAGGCGGTGGGAAAACACTTGAAGTGCGACTTCGGTAGGGTCACCGGTAGTTTTCCATCGAGGTTGTCCTTTGCTTTCTCCTCCTTCGGATTTGGTCACGCTAAAGAAATTGTTAGAAACGAGGGGGAAAAAAACACGTAGAGAAGAGAACTCACGTAGCTGTCGCACACAAGCTAGCAATCATGACATACTCCGATAAACCCTCATCTCCCTCAATCCTCTCAACCTGTTTCTCCTTCCCATGAAAAACTTCATAAACCGTCCCATGTTCCGGATTCAACGCCTCTGTCCCAGCGTTGACAGAAAATTCTCTATCAGGGGAACCAGAAACCGTAGCAGGCATCCAAGCGGCTCGCACCACCATCTTCCCTTGAGTAAGTGTCCCGGTCTTGTCCGAACAGATATCCGTCACACCTCCCAAGGCTTCTAAAGCGTTGAGCTTTCGAACGATGACGTTTTGTTTGACCATTCGTCGAGTTCCGGCTGACATGGTGATGGTCAAGACGGCGATCAGGGACTCTGGGATGACCGCGATGGCGAGAGCGATGGCGTAGATGGCAACTTCGTTGTCGACTCTGAACTGTAATTGAACGGATTTAGCAACGGGGTGATAATGGAGCGGTGAAAGGGGCTTGCCTCTGCTACACCGAATACAATGATAGCGAGGCTGAGAAGAACGTTAGCTTGAGTTGACGTATGGAAAAAAAGAAGGAAGAAGAGACACTCACATGAGTGCACAGATGAAGAGGATGTACGCCAATTTACCCAGTCTGAAGAAGGATAAAACCAGTCAGAAACCCGCAGAACGAAAAAGAAAAAAAAAGTCCCACTCACTTAATCTGTAGCGGCGTACCGCTTCGTAGGCCAAGGACAGTCATGATAGACTCGTAGATTCTCTTTAGCAATGGCACCTTCCCCCCTTCCTCGTTGTTCTTCTGCCTCTTCTTGTCTTGCAACGCACGAGCAATCGCACCGACTTGAGTTCCCATACCAGTAGCCACAACAACTCCCCTTCCTCTCCCCTTTACAACACTCGTCGAAGCGAACGCCATGTTCGTCCGATCACCGACTGGGACAGGAAGGGTATCTCCAGAAGGCGACAACGTAGGTTTAATAGGTTGGAGTGTCTTTGCAACAGGTAACGCTTCACCCGTCAACAGAGCTTCGTCAATCTCGAGATTCGTATTACTGAGAAGTCGAAGATCCGCAGGTACGACATCTCCCATTTTGATGAGGACGATATCGCCCGGTACGAGAAAGCGTGCTGGGACGACTTTGGTTTCAGAGTTTCGTACGACGACGGCAGTAGGGGAGGAAAGGGAACGGAGTGATTCCATCGTTTTCTCGGCTCTGTATTCTTGAACAAAACCGACGGCGACGTTTAGAACGATGACTGCGGTTATGACGCCTCCCTCAACCCAGTCTTGTACACCGAAGGACAAAGCCATGGCTGCAACGAGAACTAGAGTAAGAGCGTTCGCCATTTGACGGATCAGAACGGATAAGGCGGAGACGGAATTGTCGTTCGTGAGCAAATTTTCGCCGTAACTGCAAAAGACAAAAAGAAAAAGTAGTCGTCAGCAAGACCGCTGAAAAAGAGGATTTGGGCAACTTACTCTTGCAATCGATTTTCAGCGTCCTCTTCTGATATGCCGTCTTCCGGATTCGTTTGTAGCTTTTGGATGACACGTTCAGATTCGAGAACATACGCGCGTTCAGCCAAGGTCGTTGCCCGTTGAATATTTTCGGGTACGGGACGGGTAGCAGAACGAGTGTAAGAGCGCCCAAAGGTTTTTTTAGAGAAGAATCCCATGCTAGCACAGAAGTGGGGTCCTTGTTCACGACTGGGGCATGGTATTTAATGTTCTCCAAGGCTTGGCTCCGAAGAGGATGGTATTCTAAGCCAAGATAAGCCAAGATTCGAGGAAATGGTAGTCGAAAACCGGATGTGGAAGACGATTTTGTAAAAAAAAAACATAACTTGGTTCGTCGAATAATCATATTTTCAAGGCTTCTACATATGTGGGCAGAAGTAGGTCCAAACTCCCGAATTTGATGCAAAGGTTGAGGGAATTTTGCCGCCAACCGGTACATCCGTTATTATCCGTAGGTTAGGGTTGCCCAGGTGCCAAGTACCCACTGTTTATGGAGATTAGTCATCCCCCCAAAGAGGATCGATATTGGTGTAGGCCTAAAGGCCGAGGTTGAAATCCGGTGATAGGCACTACCCGGGGCATGGATGAGCCACAAGCCAGCCTAGGAGCAAATTTATACACGGATACAAGTGCAGAGTGTCGTAGTTGCTAGGCACTTACCATGAATAATGAACGTATTTTGGCTTCTACACCCTAATTAGCATGTGGATTTGGGCAAGAACTGTGCAATTTTGGTCAAAATGACTCAAATAACCTGAAAATACCCGTCAATAAGCCCGGTTCGGGGCGGAGTTAACCCTATGAGTAAGTAGCTCTCTTTGGCACCGGTACCGGGATGTACCAAAAAAGGGTATGACATTACCCGGACTCTGATCCCGGTGCGCATAGGTGGCCTAGTCATAGCCAAGTCCGATCCGGATCCGGATGTGCCCAAAAACTCGCCAAATTGACCTAAGTATGTACCAAAAATGGCCAAAGACGGGGAGTTATCATGGATTGGACATCGCATATGCCCTCTCCTGTGACAAATTGCCATCAAAAGCAACGGAGACCGGTCAAAGCGCCACTTTTCTATCACGGATTTGCACCTTTCTCGAAATCTCCTTACAGAAAATTACAAGTCTATAACTCAGGCAATTTCCAGGCGGAATTCGGGGTCAAAAACCTCAAAACCTCACAAAGGTATTCCTTATTTAAAATCAATATTTCTTAGTCTTCCTTAGTTCCTTTAGCTCACAGTTGTCTCTGTACAATCAAATAGCACGGCTAAAGTAGCGAAAAAGACAGTGCGAAGTGCCGGGAATGGAACTATGAGTACGAACAAACGCTGCCCCGAGTAGCGCCGAGCCTTGAAAATCAACCTCGGCCTTTAGGCCTACGACAATCCGTGCTGCATTTTGTCGAGCAAAACGACTGTCGGAGGGGTTATAGTCGTGGTTTGAGGCTAAGGTTGGGTCACGTACCGAGATCGCCGTTCCTCCAAATTGCCGTATATCCTTATCGATACCCGTCTTCATGGCCCCAGTCCTCGTGGAGTCACCGTAATATCGGATCCCCAGCTCTCTGCCCAGTACAAATTGGCCAGTAAGTATCACAGGTCCCGATAAAATGTCGGATATGATAAGGTCTAGACTAGGTTCTTCGTTCATTTATTTTTGGGTCAAGACCTGAACTTTGAAGTGCTTTGTCATGACGGCTCTATGGCCGACTTGGTGGAAGGTCCTGCTTCCGAGCAGCCTCGCATGAAAAATAGTCTATTTAGACAAGTTTCAAGTCAAGTATCTGGTATTCAAGCCTGTAATAGCCTAAAAATCAACTACTGATCGAGTCGTCCTTCAGAGGATCATATCGCCGCTCGGCGAGCTTCTTAATGCCGCTTCTGCCGACTACGAAATCTTACGGCCCATCAACCCATCAAAATTAAAAAAAGACTGAAACGAAAACAAAAAAGTTTATTAGACGTCGGAATCTATAGCGCTGTAGATAACGTCGTACGCTGCTGGAAGTCTAAGACAGCCTCGACCACAACGGCAGACTTTTTTCTTTTGCTCAGATCCTTGGCAAATTGCGGAAGGAGCGGAGGGTTTCACAGTAGTCGGCATGGATTTTTTTGCACGATACATTTACCTGATATTTTTTTTTGGTACTGACTGCGAATTTATTTACCTGTCACCGTAATGAACACGGAATGATCGATTAAGTTTGGACAAAGGCACATGGAAGTCTGGGTATGTAAAAAGGAGATTGGAGAAGGAATGAAATCGGTTGGGGTATCAGGAGATATGAAGCGATACATATGGAGCGTAAAAGAACGTTGATCAAAAGAGAAGAAAAATGGGTATGTAAGGAAAGATAGTAGATACAGTAATCCGACGTGGTCCGATGAGCAGCGTTCAAATGATGGGTTTGTTATTAATAAAAAGTGTAAGGTTTACGATAGTGAGTCTTGCAAATGAGGAAGGAACTTGCTCAAAAAATCATTATATGCCAAGATGATAAGAGTAGAAGAAAAACGGTAAAATGAAGAAATGCCCTCACACATGACGACAAAAGGGACGTAAGGGGATTGAAAAAAAAAAAAAAAAACAAAAAAGACAAAAATCGAAGAAACGTTACCCGGTGGATCAATTTTAAACATCTCTCCACATAATCTCTGGACTACTCTCATAGTCCATCTTTCCCACTCCTCGGACGTACGATATCACCGTACGTTCAAAGTCGTGAACAAAAATGACCCTCGTGACGGTAGGGCAATATAAGCGTAATTCGTTGGCCAAAGCTTTGAATGCCGGAATCCCGACACTCAGCGGTGACGGGTCCCATTCCGTCACTTCAAACTCTACGCATGAGACTCTAGGTAATCGCATTAATAGCCCGTAGAACGTCAGTCGCTAAAAAAACCCTCGTCAGTAGTAGAACCTGATAGCGGCGTCGTAGAAGATGCATAACATGTGGACAACTGATCAACCGATAACGGCTGATTGAATGAAATGAAGAAAAGCAAAGAAAGTAAAATCAGCCCGAGTACGAGGTACTAGCGGTGAAAAACGTCAAACACAACGTTGTCCGTCGTCACGAGGGACCAATGTCAACAAGTCCTTTTAGAAGGTTTAACCAAAAAGTCGAGGCAATCGAGACCCCTGGTGGCTTCAGGGCAGAACATGAATTTCCTCAAAGAGGAAAGATGAAAAAAAGAAGTTCGTTCCAGAACAGAAAAAAAAAAAGGAACGCACCTCCCTTCCAGCAATGGGCAAGACGACGGTTCCCAAATACCTCAACTCTGAACACGTCTTTGAAGTAGCGACCACACTTCTGACCAATTCCATGGAGAACGTCTCTTCGTATGCCGAATCTGCGATATCCAGCGATCGAAGTCTTCTTGTGGATAAACGGATTTTGGAGAATAAAAGATCCAACTCGGTTTTCTTTTCTTTCGAGTCCGTTTTGGAGAAACAGGTTTTGAGATGGGTTATGGGACGACCCGGAACGAGAGACACGGCTGCTTCAGAGAATGTGCATTCTAGTTTGGAGAGATTAGGGAGGATCAGAGCTGACGGGTGTGGGCGAGGGTGAGGGTGAGGGCGAGGATAAGGATTTGGAGGATAAGAAGAATAAGGGTGAGTGAGGGTAGTATCAGTATGAGCAGTAATATCAACGAGCGCGTTTCGCGTATTGGTATCTGTATTAGAAGAAGTAGCCTTCGCTATAGTCCTGTGGTCGTCCACGTCCTGATTGTAGTCTATAATGTATAAATCGTGAAGTTGAACTTGAGTGTGAAGAAAGGAAACGAGATTTTGATTCCAATTGAGGTCGCAATGAAAACTTTTCAATCGAAATGAGCAACCCTCGAAGATCCACGTGTTTGAGGCATCGAAAGGTCCGTCGATGTGAATATTGAGATGCCGTAGCGCGTTCGTCCTTCGGAGCGCGTTGGAGATGGAGGCCCAATAGTCTGGGGGAAGAGTACCCGAGCTCGGGGCTAGGGGTCCGATCGGCGCCCTGCCCGCGTCCGCGTCAACAGCTGAGGTCACAGGTTCCTCCACCTGTTCAAAGTCCTCCAGTCTACCAGCTAAAGACATCGCCAGAGCAGCTGTCAACTCATCGTCCTCTTCCTCCTGCCCCGCCTCGTCCTCTTCATCCTTCCCCTCAGACTCCCCGTCACTACTACCATCACTTGAATAACTCCTAACGCCACTCTCAGGTTCGTTCCCTTCCCCCAAGGCACCAACGGGCAAAGAAACCGAAAACGTAAACGCTTCGACCAGCAACGCGATCCTAGGCACCCGAGCAAGTGTCTCGCACAACGCCATAGTCATACGCGGATCTTGAACGTATATCGTGTTATATAACGCTCTTTCACCCGCGTATCGGAACCCTTTCGACACCCTACAAAGTGAGGCGATGTCGGCGCGACTATGAACATTGTTCAAGATGTTGCGGTACACCTCTAATGACAACTCCATGAATGGCAGGGCATAACCACTTGAGAGACGAGATTTGTGGGAAGGACGATTAAAGGGAATTGTAGACTGGGGGTGGAGGGGGAAAAGAGAAAGAAGAGTTGGAAAGGGGACGTGGGGGAGAACGTGAAGAGGCGCGGTATGTGGGTGAGGGTGAGGTAGTTGTAAGCTTGTTCAAGACGCGTCTGGAACCGTTAAAACAAACACAGAAAAACTGAATTGTGTGGGAAATTTTGTCAAGGAACCGTGTTAGTGATATCGCGTGGACGACGAAGAACAGAGGACATAGAAACGTGCGTACATGTGTTCTGTCTGTTTCTCCGAATCCAGCGAGTTTGGTCGGGAGTCTCGGGCTGAGGCTGGAGCTGGAGGTCAATCCTATCAGGGACCCTGGAGAAGAAGGAAGGGGAAAGTTACAGAAACTTCGGCGGGTAGAAATAAACAAAAAAGGATGGTGACGTGAATATATGAAATGCGAACATATCAATACATATCGCACATAATGGAAATTGGTGCGTTGCCTCGGGGGTTTTAGTAGCTCACCAAAACTAAAGAGAGATCTCCGACGGATCGTTCCCATCACCATCAGTATGTAGAGTTTACAACATGTTGACAAAGCAATGATTTATCAGACCGTATTGGCTGAAGCGAAACAGCCTATAGGATTCACGCGTACGCGCCGTCCATGTGAACATCGCGTGTGGCAGCCCTGGCTCAGGGTGTGAAGCCACCAAAAACACAGTTGGCGATATCGTTCTGCCCAGATAATTGCCCAAACGTCTTCTGGACTGACGGTGTGAACAAGGAGATATATCGATTTTACACAGGATGACGAAGCACCTTTTTTTTAGACAAAAATGGCTTCGAGTTTAGAGTCCGAGCTTCCTTTCGGGCGCCGGACTTTTTTCGTTGGACATGGGTTCAAAGAATAGCCCACACGCTCCAAGAATCCTCGGTGACGGTGGCAAAACGTGGTATTCACGTGGAGTGCCTAAAAACCCGTTCGTCCAGTTTAGCTCACGCTAATGACAGCGAAGAGCCTTTAGAAAGGAGAGGGTTGGGTCGACGTAGCCAAATGTCGTCTTTTGCAAGACCGTGAAACGCCATGGGAGTTGAATCCAGGAATGTTCATACTTGGGCGATTTCAACGGAACTCCGTGGGTAACTTGCCGAGAAGTCACCCAGCTCTGTACTGTGACCGACGATGAAAGAGATCAAGGACCCATCAAGATCCTTGAAATCGATACAACTCGACAAAAGCCCAGGTTTTGCTTCTGGCTTCGACTTTACGAGCTGCTTGCGAAGTCGAAGAAACTGGATATCCTCCAATGGCACGTTTCGTAAGGAAGACCCGGCCGCCGAAGCGCCAAACGATAAACGGGAAAAACAATCAGAATCATACAGGGCAAGGAGCAGGGAGGATCTCGACAAAAAATTGAATAGGATAGATTGAAACCGGCAGAAGTTCGCTACATCATGATATTACAAAGAGGCTTTTATTCTGCGACAGGGATTAGCCGACAAAACAAACACGGCTATAAGGATCCAACATACACTCGTAGCAAGGATGAGGAGCTGAGGGAGAAAACGCGTTTTTTCGTTGTCTGACCTCCTTTGACTCATGAACAGCGGAGCCTGAAAGCACAAGGTCGGAGTGAGTGGAGGTATTGGACGCCAGAGAACCTTGAGCGGACAGTGCTTCCGTCGGATAAGCTTGGATTGGAGAACTCACGCTACCGAGAGCTGCCAGTCTACATATGCATATGTTTGAACAGACAGTCTGATTGGTGACCTGGCGCCGGCGGGAGGAGCAGGATTATAATAGGAGGGTATTGTTTTAGGGTAGGGAGAAGTTTGTTTGAACGAATGATAAAAATCTTGATGCGCATCGTGCAGACTAAAGAGTAGAGTTAGAATTGGCTGACGGAGTCCACATGGAATTGGAGACTGACCTGGGCCATCATCATTCCCGGGCACAGCAGTTAGAAACGTCAGGAATGTTCGGCGTGTTGAAACTTCGTACTGTCCACGGCTGACTACACGAAACTTTGCCATTACTATTCAAAGGGTGAATATTTGAATAGTCGAGAAGAAGTCCCGCCTTCGGATCTTGAAGAGGTCTGGAACTTCCTTCCCTCTCAGCCTCTTGTAATGGCGCCAGTCGACATCAGCCGGAACAGGGAACGAATGGGCCTGAACCCACGAAATGTCGACATGATGCCTGCCGTACGTGAACACAATAAGGCATTCCGACATGAGAACTTGGGTTATATTGCGGGAGAAAGTTCGTTAAATTATGCAGTCATAAGGATACAAACGGCGTAGCTGCGGAGAATAAGTTATAGGCCCCTTGCATTAAGTGATCATGTAACTCACCCAACCAGCCAAAAACGATCGACAGGATTCACTCTAGCTTCTCCAGCTCTTCCAACCGCGAAAGCACCACATCTTTACTCGTCTCTTCCATCTCACCAGCAAGGAATATCTCGTCCAATATAGCGTAGACCTATACAGAAAAAACGAGTTCAATGAGCGGTACATGATCCCGAGAAGGGTTTAGTAGACCTTATAGAAGTTGAATACTAGGTCTAATTCACAGACGTTATCGAAAAACGAATCTATAAGAACAAGAGGCGATGAGCAAAAAAAAAACCTGCAATGAATCAGCACCAACCTAATATCTCCACGAACAGATGTATCGCCTCGAGATATGCGAGCTCGTTATCATTGGCGTCCACGCAAACGCAAAAGAATAGACCGGCATATCTTCTGTACACAATCTTATAGTTTCTGAACTGTAGGATGAGGATGTCAGGGCGTCGATTTTACCACAACGACAAAGCGAATCTACTCACCTCTACGAAGTTCGACTGATATTTCTGATCCCTCGGCGCCACTAGTCGGTGCACTTCTCCTCTAAGACGCACCTGCAAAGCACCAGTGACGATGTAAGTAAGCAGAATTTCTAGTTTGAGAACGTGGGTGTAACGCGCCTTCTCATCATCGTCATACGGAACATACCACTTGGAAAGTCGAGTTTTGCCTTGTCGGTTCTGTTTAAAGTCAGTACGTTGGATATATTGGTGAACATAAATCCTTACCTGAACGAGGATGAATCGAATCATTGGGGAGAGAGTCAAGGAGCGGCTTCGGGATGGCTGTTTGGCGATAACGTCTATTACAAACATTGACGTAGACCCGGAAGGTCTCGGACCGCCCGCCCCGTGCTTGTTCAGTCTTTCTTGCTTTGCCTGCTATCTTCCCATCTAATCGAAGTTGCCTACTCTCGTAAATGGGCCCCAGTACGTCTTTCGCATCACCCAAAATTGAATCCCACGTAACTCTTCTTGAAGACATCTCTATCACCGAAATCGCACCTTCAGAAACCATAAACCTCCGACATACCGTTCTCTGGCCCAATCTAGACATCTCATACGTTCAGCTGGCCGAGGACGACCATGGATTTCATTTCGGAGCGTTTCTGAACTCAGAAATAACAGAAAACAGGCAGCCTACAGCCGTCATATCGCTCTTCTTGGAACCTTTACCAGTCCCACTAGCGAACACGGAATCCGAAAACAACCAAGATACACCTCTGGCAGCACGCTTCAGAAAATTCGCTTGCTCACCGTCACATCAGAATCAAGGAATAGGAACTTGCCTTCTCCGATATGCGTTTGACTTCGCGAGATCCAACTTGAACGCGTCTGTGGTGTGGTGCGATGCCAGATTGGATAGTGCTGCGTGGTATGAGAAGCGGGGGATGTCCCGATTTGGGGATAACTTTTGGAAGGGGAGTATAGAGTATGTGAAGATGAAGATCGAAATTTAATAGTTGAGCTACTTCGATGGAATCTCCGAGTCGGTCTCCTGCGCTCAAACCGGGTTCGGTAGCATAGCTGTTCGATGGGTGACAATCGTGCGTTATCGATTCATGGGACTCCGAATGTGCCGGAGAACATTGAAGGCTGACATTTTACATGGTAGAAGTTTTACATTGATACACATCTCTTTTCTATTGACTCGCAGCCGTCCCTGCTGAGTGTGTATTTCGTGAGTAAATGTGCCTATTATTTCACCCAGTGCACTAAACTTGAAACCATTCTAGCTACTCCGGAAATTAAAGCCATTATCAACTACAGGAGTCTCTCAGTCATCCTGCCTCACCTCTCACGAACTCATTCGAATTTCTCATAGTCTCCGTTGCCACCCGCAATGATTTCGTCTACCGTGTTCCTCAACCCTGCCCACCGATTTATCTTTGAAGTTTCGTCAATAGTTGGCCCAAGGGACGATTCGTCCCTGTTGTAACGCTTTACCAGTTACTCAAGTTTAGGTCCGTGCGACTAGAGCGTCTCCGACAAGTACAAAAAAGGTTGAATCTAGTTCCCTCTATCTCACGAATATCAGTTTCTCATCCCGACTTTACTTCCACTGTGCAACATGAGACTTCTCGCATTCACTACAACCATTGTCGCGTTTGCAGTTGTTTCAGTCTCAGCTGTCTGCGAAGGATACACGTAAGTGATGCTATATTTCGAATCCCCAAAGCTCACCCAGTAAACCGACCATCGCAGATACGGAATAATCAACCAGGGTGGTAGCTGTACGTCCCTTCACTTTTATTTTTGTTCCCCATGGATGTAGTATGGATCCAAATATTCCGCCTTCAGACTGGGTCGTCAACTCGAACTGTCAAACAGCCAACTTCAGCCCCCTTACTGGCAATCCATGCACCCTTAGTGGAACTCCTCGGTTCGGTTGCTCGCCTCCCCCGATTGCGATTACCGACCTTTGGATGTATAATCCTATAGGCCCTAACGACATCCAGTAAGTCTCATTTCCATCCCTGAAGAGACATATAGAAAGGGGTTTCTGACGCCTTCCTGATTTCCCCCATCCCCTAGCTATACCTGTCCTTCTGCTAGTGGTAGTGGTAGCTGTCCTGGGCTGGGCACTGTTGAGCGTTGCGTAAGTTTTTTAATACAAACTTCACGTGCGGGGAGGTTCACTCACGGATCATTTCTGCTTCTTTTTCCCTTTGACAGTGTCGATGACGCCAAAACCTTCTCATTGTAAGGGATAACGTCGGTGAGATTAGTTAACGTTCGAGAATTTTCCGATTGGGATGTATTTCGGTTTTTTGGGTTGCGAAAAGTGATATCTACGCTAGTTCCTTATTTCCGTTATTCAGAGAACTCGTCGTCTCCGCCGTGTGATTTTCTAGAAATGATCAATTTTGTGTCTACTCTAAACTGACAGTTGAACTTACGGAGTTGAACGTTGGATGGATGAGGGATATGTTTTATTGACTGCATGTGGATGATGGAGATTATTGAGTATTTTGTGTGATTGTTTGAAGGGACCCTTGAGGCTGAGGGCCAAACTCGCCACAGCTATGGGGTGGCTGGCGGCAGTCGATAAATCCCTCATCACTCAGTCGCCGGAGAACGAATTCATCATCATAAACCGTGGTAAGTATTATCGCGGGCAGTCACCAGCCCCCGTCATCTTCCCCCGTTCCCTACACTCCCACTACTTCGGGCCTGCCTGCCATCGACAGGCCACAGATTCCTTCGAGTGCACACAGAACCTCGCTTGACCTCCCGAACCCTCGGAGGCTATAGCCCAGAACGATGATAAGGTTAAAACTTGACTAAAATAAAGAGTGTCACCGGGTTTATATAAAAGCGGTTTATCACGGTGATAAGGCCCCCTTCACGAACATGATAACCTGATCCGACATAAGCCCGAAAAGGTCCGACAAGTTGTGATGTCATTTAACTGATTGCCAACTTGGCGCTTATTTAGCGATCCAGTTTCAATTTTTTTTTTTCTCTTCGCGCGCTCGTCTCACCGCCTTTGGTCAATCTCTCCCTCCGATCACATTACTTAGCTATTAGGTATGTAGCACGAGCTCAAGTCTGCTCGCATGATCTAGAATGTACCTACATCGGTAGGTTGAGAGTACCGATGCGGGTCAAATGCTGGCACATGCCTACGATGGAATCCATGCCATTCCGTACGGAACCTCTGCAGAAACAAGATGATTCATGCAGGAGATGATTCAACAAAGGTCACCCTCAAAGTCATGTAAAGTCATGTTGTCTCGAGTCCTACCTTGAAAGCTCGCAAATGACCCCACACCCTGCCCTGATTTCTGGTGTGCTTGAAGCGTTGATTCTGGGTAGACTCCTTGCCCCCAGTGCTGCGGGGTTCATCTCTTTCTAAGCTTCTTTCTTTTTTGACATCTTAAATAATGACTAGTACCACAACTTTAGTCAACTTAATATAGAGCGTTTGAACATCAGCAAATAGCGGCTTTTGGAAGGGTCGGGAGTCTACAAAAATGTATAACAAGATGTGAGACGGCTTCTCCAGTATTCTCCTGTGCACTCTGACCAACAGGCTAGGGACTCTGTAATACCATTTGCATATTGTGAGCTGTCTGTTGTCTTAACATGCGCTGTTTAATATAACTCTTTGATCTCTTCCGAATGTCTTTGGCATGCTGCATTGAACCCTGCTACATCACGGCGATACAAGACCGGGCGATTACCTTAAATTATAACAGCCTTACAGCCTTCAACATTTGAATGATTGCTTCAAATTCCGTCTACCAGTCATATCTCCAACTACACCTGATACCGGTAAGATGAGGCCGCTAAGACATTTTCAGGAACGGCTAAACTACCCCTCCGTCGATGAGTCACGGAGTCACGGAGCCGACGAGGAATGGTACTAGGAGGCAGCTTCGGGCGCACCTGGTGCAGTGCCCGTTTTTTGATCGTATGCTTGAATACTAAGAGGGGAGAAATTATGGATGAAGTACATTTATATCTCTGGCACAACAGGGCACAGACACCGAGAGCACTGTTTGGTGTTATTCCACAGTTGGCAACCTTTGCTTGCGGGCTGTGGAAGGAGGCAAGTATGCTTCAAGCTGTATACAACGGATATTTTGATGCAAAAAACACATCCTTCACTTTCCTCTTGGTGTCACATCAACTGAGACAGAAGCTGATATTCCCCGCTATCTTGCTGTCAAGTTCAACACTATTTATATCCAGAACCCTGCCTTCTAAAAGCTCTGTACAAAGTTGGATGTTCTGAGTGACCTATCAGCTAGAGATAGTGGGTTGTTTATTTGGACAGCTACAATCTCTAGATTTGTGGAAGGCTTTCCATCAGAAAAGGACTCAAAGCAGCTCTAGATCTCATTGCCCCCAGCAATGCATTAACAGCTCTTACTGGCCTTTATAGTGCTATCCTTGGTATCATTGTCAATGGAGCAGATGAAGACATTGGGAGTGATTCTTGCTGTCTTTGGCCTATAATTGCTTCTGGAAAAATCCATGAACTAACTGGTGGAACTTTCAAACCCACTCCATCATTTCTTCTTAGTCTTCTGGAGCTGTGAATATGATGATAGCCAAAACATTTTCCCTCTACTCTCAAAGCCTGGAAGATCACCAGGTAAAGCAAGAATCCAAAGAACCTCATACCTTGATCAGCTCACTGTGGCTTCTGAAGAAAACCTAACACTGGCTTACACTTTGAAAGAATTTTTCCTATTTATATGTCAAGGCTGGTCCTTCAGCACTACTTACAAATTATCCATACATCAATTTCTCACAGTTGCAAATGGTTTCTGCAGATTCTCAATGCTATCAAAAAGAATGTATATTATAGCCATGCTTCTCATATGAAGAGACGGAAGTCAAAGAGATTCAAACCTCTGGGATTACAGACAATATTGCACAAAATCTAATGAATGCCTGTGAGTATAGTGAACAGGAATGGCAGGATTTGAGGTAGGATAAACAGTAGGAGAGCCATGGAACCTTTAGATTAATGAGATATAGAACTATGATTTACGAGAAATGTATTGGAATGAATGAAAGGGACAGATAGTTTCAGAACCCAAGCTATAAGTTGAGGAATATCTCACATGATGTAGAACGTGTCTAGGCCATTAAAGCCTATCTCACCTCGTCATCTACAGCGTAACTGACAGAGGTGAGCATGTTAAAAGATAAAAAGCATCCTCTCACGAGCCGTCATGAGGACCCCTTGTTCTTCCAACTAGTACAACGTTTATGTGATTACTACACCGCTGTATTCCTTAAATGACTCACTCCGATAATTAGCCCACCGTCAAAGGTTTTTATTGATCCGCCGTTCCTGTTAAAGACGAAAGAAACTGCGTTTCCCGCTCAAGCTTAAAGATGCAGACTCTAATCAACCCCTCAGGTCAAAAAGGTTCTGGGGATTCTGAACCTTTTTGAGCCCAATTGTTGTTTTTTAGTCGGAACGCCAACAAGATAAAAATAACTTTCAAGAGGTCGCAATTGGAGGTGACTTGTGAGCGCTTTTCCGTGCTGTGGCCTGTGTCTCTGTTAGGAACCCGTCACTTTCAAAGAAAGGAATGGATTCTGAATGGAACAGGGTGGCTGCAGCTCACGACCTCCTGTGAATACGGGCCGTCGATGAGAATGAAGGCTATCGTTAGGTCTTCAAAGCAACATACACACATATAAAGGTCTGACTTCTGAACTCAGAAACTTAACAACTCAGTACAAGCTCTTTCAACAAACCAATCTCATCACACGATGCAATACAAACTGCCCTCGTCGCTCTCGCAGCCTACCTTTCTAGTATTGTTGTCGCTAGTCCTACTGTACGTTTTTCTTGTCAAGAATCAATTTCTTTACCTCTTTCGAAAAACGACCTTCAATTGACGGACCTTCATCTTTTTTTGATTCAGCTCTGCGTAGAGCTTGTTACCGACTGCAACAGACATTGCACAACCGATCCGTTGAGTCCGTTCAAGCATGTCATGATTATTGCGAGTGCAAGTACTGCCCGACCGTGGGACGTAAATGTGATGCGACGTCCAAACCGGCGCTCTTTTATATCACTGATTAGAGGGAACGCTAGGAGAAACCTTGAGGAGAAGTGTGGGAGAAACTTAGATTCCCGGAGTGATTTTGGGTAATTTTGGGCCGTTATGCTTTCAGATTATGATTATCGGAGGATGTTAACTTATAGGATGATGGTTTTAATTGGTCGTAATTCTTCATAGTAATTTGTTTGTGCATGGATGTCGATGTTGAGAGATTCCGCCCCAGCTCACGAAATAAGCTCGTTCGGACAAGCTTAATTTTAACCTTCGCCCTCCTGTCTCGAATCTTCTTATCGCCTCCGCAACCCGAGGCCCTTGAGGTTCCAGCTGTAGGACTTGATGAGCTCTTCACGAATGATACATAGCCTTCCAAGTCCACTGCACACCCCTTTTGGAATAATCCAAATGGACATCTCCTCGCCAAGAGCAAGTGGGGCGGAGGTCTGCAGGTTCTATACCTTCAAGTGCTGAATCCAGATGCCGATGGGTGCGCTTCAGATCCTGTTTATTCCAAGTTGATTCCAAGTTCGCAGAGGCCTCGGCTGCGGTAGGTAGATGGCTGGAAGAATGAAGGTGAACTCATTGATTTAGCGTGGTGGGTCCAATTTATGTCCCTGTTTTTGCTGGCATCGCTGGCACAGCCGGTCGCGCTGATTGAGGGGTACCGAGCAGATAAAAAGCTTTGACAGGTTGTACGGTATAAGCTATGCGTGCCGCCTGCTTGGCCAACTCAGAGGGTCGGAGTTTGAATATGAATCGAATTAAAAAAAATGACACAGAGTAAGAAATTCCCCTTCTTCCTCCCCCCTTCTACTAACTAACGCCGGCCTCTCAGACTATCCTTTTTTACAGCGGCAGCAGCAGCCTCTAGCTCTGCAAAAGTCCCACTCTTCATACACATATCCCGGAATATTCCATCCTTCTTCCTAATCAAATTCAGCGGCGTGTCAAATTCCATCAACCGACCCTTATCCAACACAATCAACCGATCGTAGTCAATCACTGTCCGTAGACGATGTGCGACTGTGGGGGTTCAAGACATGAACTTCATCGCCATGTGCAACAAAAAAAAAGAAAACACACCAGTCAACAGCAACGAATCTCCAAATTCCTCCCGGATCGCCTTCTGAATCTTCTCATCCGTAGCAAAATCAAGACTACTCGTAGCCTCATCCAACACGATAACCGGGCTTCTTCTCAACAGCGCCCGTGCGAGGGAAATCAGTTGTCTCTGTCCCTGAGAGAAGTTGGATCCCCCACCACTGACTTCGGTATAAAGGTTGATGGTGTGGCCAGATCTGCTTTCCACCTCGGTGGTGGAACTGGCCGAGACAGACTCTGGGGATGGAGCTCGAGATGGAGTGCGTGATGTAGTAGGTGTAGCGGCGGGCGTCGGATGCATGACCTGAACTCTATATAACACATCAAGACACTCTTCATCGGTACGTTCATTGAAAGGATCCAGATTTTCTCGAAGGGTGCCGGAGAAGAGGGTAGCATCTTGAGGGATGAAGGTCTGAACCGCAAAAAGTAAGTGACAGAAAAAGCAGTTAGCGATGTCCAAGGTGGCCGAAGGAGATACGCTCATACCAGTCTGGACCTCAAATCATATGTTCCAATCGTCGAAATATCAATCCCGTCAATCACAACCCTGCCGCTCAACGGATCAACCTGTCGAAGCGCACAACAAGACGTCAGTACACTCAGAGAATCGCAACACGACAAGGGCCCGGTCACATACAAATCGCAAAACACTCATTGCCAACGTCGACTTCCCACTCCCCGTTCTCCCAATCAACCCCACCCTCTCTCCAGCTCGGAGTGTGAACGAAACATCATGCAAAACATCTGGAAGATCCGGCGCATACTTGACACGCAAGTTCTCCACCCGAATCAAAGAATCGTTGTTGGGATGGGATGAAGGCCAGTACGCAGGCGGACGGTTGGATTCAATGATAGCTGGTGGTTCTTGCGGAATCTCAAGGTATTCGATGACTCTTTCCACAGAGCTGGGAGGCGACAAAAAAAAAACCGTTAGTGAATGGGGCGAAAGCGGGGAAAGGGTAAGCGTACTTGAGATCGAGCTCTAAACCCGTCCAAAACCGACATCCCCAGTAAACGGACGTCGTAAAACTGATCGCACTGGATATACAAAGACCAGCGATACCAGCGGCAGCGTCGTCTGTTCTGGAGATCGAGAACAAGGCGGTAATGAAAACAAGCTGGGGGGAAGAAAACGGATCAAGGTAAGCATAATTTTCCTTGTAGTAGGAAACGAGAGGGGGGGGACGCACCAAACCGCCGATGCAGTCAAAATTCAACAACAACCACCGATTCGTCATCCAAAACGCGTAATAAAACTGTCATAGAACGAGGGATTCAGCACACAACACATACTATATAATCTCCTTTACGAAAAGGCTCTTTCTTACCTTTGATGTATGATCAATCTTCTCATGCAAACCATCCAGAAACTGACGCTCGGCAGAGAACGCTCGAACCGTTACGATCCCTTCCAACAGCTCCCCAAAGCACGAGAAGATGGGAGAACGAGAGTTGGCTTCCATACGACGTAGATCACGACCGGTGTTGAGATAGGCTTTTGCTAGTTTTCGGTAGATAAATCCGAAAATGGTGGCGGGTACAAGGAATAAAGGGAATACAAAGCTGTGGGTGGAATCGAGAGGGTCGAAGAACGAGAACAAGGTAATGTCAGTCAAAACGATCAAAGGAATTCAAAGGAAAACCAGGGCCGACGCACCCAATGGTAACAATACTAGCAAAGAAGCTCGCTAGCGACGTATTCACCGACGAAAGACTCCCAGCCAAGGATGAATCTATCTTTTCGATATCTTTCCCGAACCGATTCAAGATCCGGCCTTGAGGTGTCGTATCGTGGAATCGGAAAGTTGCTCGAAGGACTTTTTCTAGGAGTTGCCTGGGAAAAAGGTTGCCAGTCAGATTCGGAAACGAGAAGGACGACAAACGAGGGACGTACTTGAACAGAACCCGTGATGCTCTCAACGCTCCCGCATACTGTGCAATGACTGAATAGATGTTGACCAACACAGTGCTTAACCCAATGACTGCATAAACGCCAACATAGAACAACGGATGTTCCCGTGCGCTTGGCAAATGAATACCGAACAGTGTTCCGCCACTGGCACCACCATCGTTTGCAAGGTAAGTGGCACCAGCATTAGCGCTACAGCTCAAGTTGGAAGTGTGGGTATGAAGGTGATGTTGCCAATACATGAAGCTGTCAGCAGCGTGCTCATACTCGAATGTACGTGAACTTGGGGATCCCATGGGGAATGCGCGTAAAGCCGAAGTTAACGTTGAAGTTGCTGTTGACAACACCAAGGCATCTGATTCGTCGTCTCGATAGGCTTGACCCCATTGCTGTCCGCGCAGACAGCGAAAAACGTAAGTCTTTCGATTTCGCTTGAAGGAGAAAAAAAAATACGCCATACCATCATCCAAAGCTTCTCTCCAACACCTAATAACTGGTTCAACACCACAAAGAGGATTAAAATCACCCATGTGTAATATGACCTGCAAAAAACGACCTCACAAGTTAGCTAGGGCGCCAAATCAACTAGTGGGGAGAACCTACGAAGCCTCCAAATATTTCTTGTAAATCTTCCACTTCACCCTTCCGGCTGCCCGCGCTTCAGTTTCAATCAGCTTTCTCGCCGGTTTCTTCGTCTCCTCGAATATATCAGCCGTATCCTTTCCGGTCTCTTCTTCTGTTGCCGCGACAGCAAGAGCGTCACGATGAGCCTCAAAGACCGCTCCGGGGGCTATGCCCTCCAACAATCCTCGGTCTCTAAGCTCCTCGACCGTTCCCTGTATATCAATCCTTCCATCAAGCATATGAACAAAATAATGTGCACCTGGTAGAACGAGGTCTACGTGGTGCGTTACTAAAACCACCGTTCTTCCGCGTAAGAGTGGTCCACAGAGCAATTTTTCGAACAAGTATCGGGCTGTATGGCTATCCTGTGGACGTACGTCAGATTTCTACCTGAAACTCAGAAGAGAGGTGGAAGAACTTACCACAGCACTCAACGGGTCATCCAAAAGCACGTACTTTGTCCTCGCATAAATAGCTCTCGCCAGCGCAACCCTAAAACAAAAAGAAGCAAACGTATCAGAATAACCCGCGAAAACCCGAAGAAGAAAACAAACGAACCTAGCTTTTTGTCCACCACTCAAACTAACGCCCCCAGCACCAATCTCAGTCTGATCCCCATCCTCCAGAACATTGAAATCCGGAACCAGAGCACACGCCTTGACAACCTCCCTATATCTCTTCGGGTCATACGGATATCCAAATAAAATGTTTTCTTTAATCGTTTGATTCCGAAGCCAGGGAGCTTGAGAGGCGTAGGATATCGTTTCTAAATAGGTCCCTTCAGCACCCGGTAACTGTACCAGTCGGTGATGGTTTTTGTTCAAAACGAGTTTGCCCGAAAGAAGGGTCATTTCGCCTAAAACCGCCAACTATTTAGAAAAGTTTGAGTACGTGCACAAGAAAGGGGGAGTTGGAGAAAAACAAACGAACCAACAACGAAGTTTTCCCACTCGCCGTAGGTCCAGTGACAACCGTCAACTTTCCATCTGGGAATATGACTGATATGTCTCGTAGCTCGAATTTATAGCGATTGTCTTGCGAATCGGGGGTGTTGAAGCCGGAGGAGGAGGGGGAGGAATGACCTGATCGAGCATGCGTAGGAACGGACAGGTACATTGCGGTGGTGGCGGGAGATTTCGAAGTCAAAGTCCGAAATTTTGAAGAAGCCGAGGACCTCAAAGAAAACCACGATCCGTTCCGAGGTAGGTGCCCGGGTACCGCATCCTCCCTATCTGTCGCTCTACCTAGGTTCTGCAAAATATGATGGTCAAAGACATCCTCATCCTCGTTCCAAGTAATTGTCGCGTTGATAAATCCAAGTCCTGCTTCTTGTTCTTCCTCCGAGGTTCCCCTGTCTCCAGAAACCCGAGCTGTGGCTAAGGCTTCAGCTTTAAGCATAGACACGCGTTCATCGACTTCCGGCTCTTTAAGGAAAGTCGTGATACGTTCCAGAGCGACTTGGGTCTACGTAAGAAGATGGAAGATGGAAGAGGCGGGTGCGTAAACAGCCACCTTGAAAAAAAAGAAAAACAAACGCACATTCAAAATCTGTACCACCACATTAGGCAAAACATTCAACGGCGTCCTGATCATTCCAAAAAGCGCAACCGCCGTGAAGGCCGTAGAAACCGTAAGTTCGTTTCCTTGAAGTACATATGTTGTGAATGCGACGATAGAGACGAGGATTGGCGCAGACATCCAGAGGAGGAAGTAAAGGGTCGCGTTAATTCGTGCTAATAGGGAGGGGTGGTGCGCGTCAGACTATCAAACCAATAACAAAATCGCGCCACGCGAAGAAGAAGAAGAAAGACGGAAAACGTACCCTTGACTAACCACCTAATCTCTCTCTTCCTAGCTACCATCACCTTTTTAATCCACGGCTTCTCCCAAGCAAAGAACTTCACAAACTTCACCGCCCTGAGTAGCTCGTTCAAAAGCCGCATACGGGTATCCGTAGCGGAGGACATCCCTTTTTTGATTTTGATCGTGCGCCTCGAAAGGAGACTGCTGGCGGGCGAGATGACGAGGAAGACAAGAAATCCTGAGAAAGCTGACCAGCCCAGGAGTCTGTGGGAGTGCGGTGGGTCGTTAGCGGGATGAATAGAGCACCGAAGGGGGGGGGAGGATGTATTTGAAAGGGAGATGGGAAGGAGAGGTAGTCGTAGTCAAATCAAACGCAAAGTCGCGTTGAGTCCAATGACATTGGAGGCCAGTGAACACGAAAAAAAGGGGGAGGTAAGCGAACGTACGAATAAAGATATGTGCACCCAATCATCAACTCCATCGGTGTACTCCAGATCTTAGACAGCTCAGAGATCGCATCTAATACCTAGAACGAGGGGAAAAGAGTTATAACATTCATTGGGGAAAGGAAGAAAAACCAAACTCACGATTACAACATCCCCAGACATCAAATTAACAATCTTCCCCACATCTGCACGACCAACTTGCGCTTGTTCCGCTATCTTTTCATCTTCATCAGCCGCGTCTTCGGCGTCTCCCTCGGTTTCCTCGTCGTTGAAACCAGTACCATGTCTGCCAGAAGGCTGATAAACCTCCTTCTTCTTCAACGCTTTCTCATATATAGCCGCCATCATCTCTGCTCTGGCCCTCGTAGCTGCGCGGCGTCCGAAATACAACCGGTTAAGGTCTGATTGAGCCTGAGAGTTGTTTTGAAAGACGGAAATGTGTTAGCGAACAGCTGAGAAGAGAGTGAAGCCCACCTTTAGTAGGTACGTCAAAAACATCAAACAAGCATAGATATACGCGTTGGATCTATCAGCTTGAGTTACGGAATTCGCAGGTTTGTCGATTGACGATAGAATGCGACTATGTGCGAAATAGAAAAAAAAAACACTCGTCAAAAGGGAAGTAGCAGAGTAAGGAGAGACTTACTTCAAGAAGAACGGATTCAAATAGGTCAAACAGCTCTTAGTGAATGCCAACGTGGAATCCAACATGATATCCATCGCATTGGCTTTCAATACCCTCTTGAAGAACGAGAGCCCCTTCTTACTTTGCACCAGAGTATCGGCGCCCTTTGTATCATCCACAGCAGCACCCATACCGGTCAGAGCAACGAATTTCTGGAAGAGAACTCGAGAATGAAGCATAGGACTTAGATTCCAGACGTCAGATTCTTCAAGTGTAGTTGAATTGCCGAGAGCGACGATTGGGTAAATCCAAGAGAAGGATATCCATCCCCAGAGTGTAATGTAGTCTTCTGGTGAGATCGATTTGCCCTACAAAAGATGTCAAGAACGGTAGGGGTTAAAAGCCTAAGAGATACGCACGATTTCCTCCTTTTTCACACCCGCAATAGGAACAGACAAAGGCATCCGGAGTACACAGCCCAGACATACCATTATGCCCACAAGATTCAACGTATATCCCACAACCTCCAGCGTAGTCGGCGCCCGAAGATGGTCAGTCGGTATACTACTCCCATATAACAATCCCCCAAATTCCAGGACGCCGGAAACCGAAAGTGCCACATAAACAGCAAACAAGTCGAGTGGAGCGGCTCGAGTGGGACGGTAGATCCTTCGGAAGACGGTGTATACCCATGTAGCTGCGAGGAATAGAGGTCTGATGCCTGTCCATAACGCTTCGATTTTCGAAATAATAACCTCGTAGTGGGATTTTGGGAAGAAAGAAAGGGTATAGACACCGATTGCGGTCCAACATCCGATTTCCAACAAACCGATAAACACTATCACGACGGAAAACGCGGTGATCCGAGTATCTTCATCTCCATCTCCTTTCGCGAGTGCTGTCGTTCCCGGACTTCCCTGTGATTCACTCCCGTTCGGATTGGAATCCGTCGTCGATTGGAGAGCTAAAGCTTCTGCCTCTTGTATAGTCAAAAACCTTTTAAACGGCCACCACCAGACTTGCGGAGCTTTGAGTTTTAGTTTTGTAAGAAAGAATGAAGATAGGCATAGAACCAGCACGAGAGTGGCTGGAACGAGTGCCGTCCATGAAGTTCGAACGCATTCGTTTGCAAAGTCGAAATAACCTGCTGAATGACCACAGATGGAAATATCCATAGTAGTCCCCCAGGATTAGCGAGATAGAGAGAAATTGATATTTTTGTACGAAGCAGAGAGAAAGCGGAAGGGGAGAGGAAATAGCGGAGAACCGAGAACAGTAAGTGGCAGAATTTTTATACTTGTACATGTTTTGATGTCCGAACAATGACATGACGACAACCTTCTCGGAGTTAAAAAGTCCTTTTTCGGGGTTACTTCTTGTCTCTGACGTAATAAAAGGCAAGTTTTGGGTACAATCTTGAGCTATTTTGGAGAACATGGGGGCATTTCTTTGGGCGAAACTTTACGACCCCGCTCTCAAAAAAGGCAAAAGAAATGCCGAGATCAGTAACTAATGTACAGCGCCAATACGCTAGTTTGTCTATTGCAACTGGCCTCGGATCAGGGACCCTCGTGGATCCTCATGAATCTCCATAATTCTTATTGCCGTTCCCTTTTCTTCACTTATACATGATCGTTGTCGGATTTAAACGCAGAATTTTTTTATCATGGCGAATGTCAGTGATTTTGAATGAGTACTATTAGTACTCGGTGCTCAGAGGTGCGTACTTAGTAGAAGAATCATAGAAAACAGGAAAAGAAAACTAAGTTTTTGATTTTCAAATTTCAACGTAACCACTACCGTTTTTTTCGTTTGTATTTTTCTATCTCCCGCCCTCGGTTTCTGATGAGTTCAGAATCGGACGTGTATGATAACTCTTGAAAACTCGTGGGGCGGAATCTCGTCATCACGTTCACTTCGTTTTCCAATGGATGCCGGACGGCAGAGATTCGGGGATTTTTCTGATGGATTCCACCATCACTATCAAAGGTAATTCCATCCTTCACTTTGCTCCATTGGCTGGGGACGAGCTGCCTCGCCCCCTGTACCTGGTACCGGTATACCCCCAACTCTATCCTATTTGATATAGAAAAGCTGCAAGGCTTCACTCCACGACCCCAGGAGATCAGTAGCCGCTTCAGAGAAGCAAGGTCTTATTCCCGAAAAAAACTGCCCAACGGATGTAACCAAGTGAAGTGCAAAAATCAACGCAAACTATCCTTGCGGCTGCACCTCGAGTCGACCGTCGAGATTGTGGCTGTGACGTATGTAGCGTATATCCAGTACCGCAGAACGGGAAGCAACTTTTGAGCGGGAACCCTCGAAGGAGTTTCCCGATGCCGCAAGGAATTTCATAAACGCGCGTAATAACTAGTATCAAATGACCTCACCCCGAGCCCTCATTCCCCCCAATCATAATCCGAGATTACGATTCCTCACCCCAAAAAGGTCGTTCCGGCCTCGAACGTCCTCCACTCAAACCATTTGCTCCCGTTCTCCACAAGGACCCCAGTTCTCTTCACCTTTTACCTGAGAAGAGCCCCCGTCCATGACGGAGAACAAAAAAACGTGTAAGGACTTGAAAGCAGCCACCAATTATGACATAGCTCTCGAAGAATTTTTTTATAAACTGGCACCGCCAGCGTCTAAAAAGTTTGAGGCCACAACGTCAAGTACCAGTCGCCATGTGAATCATCATGCATAACATACACACATCATACCACAACGAGGCACTTGGACATATATCGAATTTCGGACAGATCTGGACCCCCTTCAAATTGCTGCTTTTCACCATAGGGCAACTCTACATAGGCAATTGTCGAATAAGAGGAACGGAGGCTCGGGCATGGAAAGATCCGCTCCGAGTCGATGTTCATTTTGCGGTGGTCTACTTACGAAAACCATTGGATATTTGAGTCTTCAAAGCAGTTAAGTGGCATCCTCCGATACCGATATTAAACCGGTCATTCAATTTCATAGAACCTAGAGGTGGTGAGGATACCACACAACTCTCGTTAGCGGGACCTTTCGTGCCCGGCTGTTTCCTATTCTTCACTACTACATAAATTGAATAAACTGTAAATCAGTTACTTAAGATATCAAAAAAATCCTATATCTTTAGCTTGAGCATCAACGAAATAGCCCGGCCGAGGATGGGATATAACCTTGACACTCGCACAGCACGGTTGCATTCGGACTTCCTATGGATATAGACCGTTGACAAAAGAAAATCTTAAAGGATATTTTCAGGCCCTGGGTGACAAGCAGCTTTGATTCTAAGCCCCTGCCAACACCAGTCCAACCCATTTATTTATTCCTGGGTCTTAGTCGACGCTTCCCCAGCCCTGTCTTTGTCACGTTCCAAGGGAAACTGATGATCCTTCATTTCTAATTCAGCTCTGCTCAAACCCCGTCAGTTACTGACAACAAGGATCATGAGCAACAGTACATCGAGTCCGAGATGTAGTCGACCAGATGCCAAGGCTATTTCCGAGTCAGTAATCCGGGTTTTCTGCACAAATCTAGGTTTCAGCATTCTTCCCGAGGTGACTACATACGTCTCTGTACTACTCACGTCTCAAGATCTCATTGTTGACAGGAGGCTTTAGGGCTTCCAATTTTTTTTGCTGGTTTTAGAGTATAGACACCGGATGCTGCACGGTGGACGTCGACAATGGTCATGACCGGATTCAAATGGGAGACTACATGGAGTCCCTATCGAAGGACAGGAATCAATTTTGAATAATGGGGAAAAAATCATTCATCCTCGAACGCGAAAACTCACTAGTAGTGCTTTCATTTCCGTATGTACTCATAGACATAAGAACTCCACCAACGTCCAGGAGAAAAAACATTCACGATCCGCAAACGCTGTATTCTTGCAAGTTCGAGCCCAATCATTCTGAGGGGTCCCGAACGGCTCGAGGGCGACGGTGTGTGCCGTATGAAATATAACGAGCAGTTCCAAAGAACCCGGGAAATAAAAAGAAAACGGCTTGATAACCACTGAACCTCGGAGACTTAAGACGGACTCTCGCACCCAGATCCGACTTCGGGAGATCTCCTTTTTTTGACACAAAACAACGGATGTACTAAGTAAGAACCGGACTAAGCAGTTACAAGTAAAAAGATGAGGACTTTGACATAACGACGACGTTCAACACTCGTCTCAGTGGGATCTTTCAAGACGAGACTCTTTAATTTCAACCTCGATCCCATCTTGTCTCAAGTTCATTATCGTCTGGGCGACATGAGGTCCCAGAGTAAGACTTGGTGAATCTTTCGGAGTAATATATGTAACACGCAGCTCTTTCAAGCACCCATCTACCGTACGGGACTGAACACTCCCGAGATTCCGTGAACCTGCTAGACTGAGGACATCGTCCACGATGGATGGAGTTAATCGGATGTCGGTGAGAGAGAGAGATTCAAGGCTCGGGAGGATAAGGTTAGCTGATAGGTCGGAGAGTAATGACAAGATAAACTCGTCGTAGAAGGATGTCTCGTTAGGGTAGTATTCATCATCCGACTGCAGCTCTCGTAGCTCAAAATATCGCAGACTAGGTGTCGTCCTCAAAAGAACTGTAAGGGAGGCCAGATATCGCTAGAAGAACGGCGCATGAAGGAGAGCGCCATCCGTCGAAGGGTTGGAACACCATAAGCAAGTGCGGAGGCCAATCGCGTCCGATCTCGGATATATCGCATGTCAAATTCAAAGTTGATATAGAAGGCATTACTAGCAGAGAAAGAAACTTCACTAACGCTGTCACTTCTGGTGGACCAAGCCAACTACGCGATATTATTTTGGGGCCAACTACAAGAGTGTGTAGCGAAGGCATCTCAATGTAATGAGGGAGATTGTCGACATGTTCGACTCGACCGGCAACGAGCCCCACCGACAGGAAACAAAGATTCCTGGATACTCTCAATATGATGAACAGCTCTGGAATATCTCGAGAGCGCGGGTAGGGAACTTCCAGTGAAGTAAGCTGGGCATAGGGTAGTAGACGGCAAGGGAGCAAGTTGGAAGTGTAAACCTTCATGAGATTCGGGGCCTGACGCAGCGCCTCCCCAAACGGGCTATTTTGGTCGGATGGTAAAGTTCCAGGTGTCAGAAGGCAAAAGAATGAGAGATCGTGGAATGTGGGGTTTGGGCCTCGAAAGAGACCAAGAAGACAATAGAGGTTCCATGGGTCGATGGTCAGAACGAGCTGATTGGACCGGAAGAAGTGACGCGTGAGGAGATGACATGCGGTCCGACCACGTTCGGTGCAAAGATCATCGCCAGACGCCATTATACGGAGATCTATCGAACGACCTGAAGAATTTTCCAGGAAAATCCGGAGCACAGACTGGCAGCCCAGAGATAACCGAGAAATATCAACATTGATCGAAGACCAAAGTTGGGAGTAACCAGTAGCGATTGAGCGCCAGTGAGAGCAAACATGGCTGAGAACAAGGGGAGACAAGACCACAGAATCTGTGCTGAAAGAGAACCCGTCGATAGAGCTGAGGAAGCAAACCTCCGCGAAAATGGTTTCCCAGATTTCGACGGGAACTCTCCGCCAAGTAGAGATATTGGAACGGAGATGAAGAATATGTATCTCCAGTTTCTGTTTCACCACCTCAAGCTCTTCCAGTTGTCGATGCATATAGGCGAGTTTGTCTTCACCTTCTGTATTCCCTCCTCCAATGACTCCAAGCTCCTGGAAATTTCGGCCTCGGTAGAGCGATGACTGGAATGTATGACGTTGGGATCGATTGGTTGCGGCAAACTTATATCGCTCAGGTTTCGCTGGCATCGCTCGCACAGCGACAATGGCGTGGTAGTATGGTCCATCTAGATCGAAATTGAGGTGAGCGTTGGTGAGGGGTTTAAGAGACGACGAGACCGGAGCTGGTGAGAGGGCACGGATATAGATCAACAGACGAAAGAAAAAGAGACAAGAAAGACGAACCTGATCCCTTCGCAGTCGTAGGCTTCAAGGCTGCAAGCGTGAAATACGCGCCCACCGGCGTGGGCGACGACGGTTGTCGGAGATTATCTGAGTTTCAAAAACATCGTCTAATCTAATCAGACTATTATCATGCGATCTTGTTCCCGATCAGCTACGCAAGATCAACTCCCCAAATTAGTCTGGCGTACCAAAGTCAGCACAAAACAGTTGACGAGCAAAGGGCCAGTTTTCTCCACTCATCAGAATAGAGGGATGGGGCTTTTTGAAGGATTAAGAGCGCTTTGACTACCATTCCAAATTATTTACACCTATGCGATTATAATACATGTTGGGCGTTAAATTACTTTATAATGACAAAGAAATCACTGACGACTAGCGCCCACCGCCGGGCGCAGAGAGACCATCCTGCTTAGCTTTCGCAGCAGCCTCCAACTCTGAAAACGTCCCACTCTTCATACACATATCCCGGAATATCCCATCCTGTTTTTGAATCAAATTCCAAGGCGTATCAAACTCCATCATCCGACCCTTATCCAGCACAATCAATCGATCATAGTCAATTACTGTTCGTAGACGATGGGCGACTAGGGACCCAACTCGTCAGTTTTTATCGACAAGACGCGAACAAACAAGAAAAGCATACCAGTCAACAACAACGACTCCCCAAACTCCTCCCGAATCGCTTTTTGAATTCTCTCATCCGTAGCAAAATCAATGCTACTCGTAGCCTCATCCAAAACAATAACCGGACTTTTCCTCAACAACGCCCGTGCAATCGAAATCAACTGTCTCTGTCCCTGAGAAAAGTTGGATCCTCCACTGTTGACTTCGGTGTAAAGACTGATGATATTACCAGATCTGCTTTCCACGTCGGTGGAACTGGCGTAGTAAGAGTCTTCGGATGCGATGGTACGTGTGCCGTCATCACCATGAGCAGAAGGTGTTCGTGAAGTGGCGGTTGAGGGTACACGGGAGGATTTTCGAGAGGACCTTCGTGATCCTCCTCCTCCATGCCCCGGATGAATGACCTGAACTCGACGCAACACATCAAGACACTCTTCGTCGGTGTGTTCGTTGAAAGGGTCCAGGTTTTCTCGGAGGGTACCGGAGAAGAGCGTAGCATCTTGAGGAATGAATGTCTACAACGCGGTCAGTGATGTCCGAAATACCCAGGAAAAAAATTCTCCGTACCAGCCTAGACCTCAAATCATACGTTCCAATCGCCGAAATATCAACTCCATCAATAAAAATCTTGCCACTCGAAGGATCAACCTGTCAAAAACAGAACCAAGAGGTCAACACCCCCCCAAAAAAGAGTCCCAAAAGTCAACACATACAAATCTCAAAACACTCATAGCCAACGTCGACTTTCCACTCCCCGTTCTCCCAAGCAAACCCACCCTCTCTCCAGCTCGAAGCGTAAACGAAACATCTCGTAAAACATCCGGAAGCTCCGGTGCATACTTGACAGACAGGTTCTCCACCCGAATCAAAGAGTGATTGTTGGGATTAGATGAAGGCCAGTAGGCAGGTGGACGGTTAGATTCAATGACTGCTGGTGGCTCTTGTGGAACTTCAAGGTATTCAATCACTCGTTCCACGGAGCTAAGAAGGGGGAAAAACCCATGAGTAAATGGAGCGAAACCGAAGAAACGGGTAAGCATACTTGAGATCGAGCTCTAAAGTCGTCCAATACCGACATGCCCAGTAGACGGAATTCGTGAAACTGAGCGCACTCGATATACAAAGACCAGCAATACCAGCCGCAGACTCGTTGTCTGTTCTAGAGATCGAGAACAAGGCAGTGATGAAAACAAGCTGGCAGAGGGAGGGAAAGTAAGCATAATCCCCCATGCAGTGAGAAGCGGGGGAAACACACCAAACCACCGATGCAGTCAAAATTTAGCAACAACCACCGATTTGTCATCCAAAACATGTAATAGAACTAAGAACAAGGTATTTAGCATTTGACGTGAACAATACCTCCACGGAAGCTCTTACCTTCGTTGTATGATCAATCTTTTTATGCAAACCATCCAAAAACTGACGTTCAGCTGAGAACGCTCGAACTGTCACAATGCCTTCCAACAACTCCCCAAAGTGCGAGAAGATGGGAGAACGAGAATTGGCTTCCATACGACGTAGGTCACGACCGGTGTTGAGGTAGGCTATTGCTAGTTCTCGGTAGATAAAACCGAAAACTGTAGCAGGTAAGAGGAAGAAAGGGAATACAACACTACCGAGCGTCGAGGACAGAGCAATGTCAGTCAAAAGGTCTTCAAAGGGGAGCAAGGAACGACGAACGTAATAGTAACGACACTAGCAAAGAAGCTCGCCAACGACGAGTTCACCGATTGAAGACTCCCAGCCAAGGACGAATCAATCTTTTCAATATCCTTCCCAAATCGATTCAAAATCCGTCCTTGAGGCGTCGTATCGTGAAAACGGAAAGTTGCTCGAACGACTCTTTCTAGAAGTTGTCTGGTAAAAAAGGGCCAAATCGGTCAGAATTTCGGAAATGGAGAAGAAAATATGACTCACTTGAACAGAACCCGAGACGCTCTTAACGCTCCCGTGTACTGCACAATAACCGAACAAATGTTGACCAAGACATTGCCTAACCCAATAGCTGCATAGACTCCGACGTAGAATAACGGATGTTCATGTGCGCTTGGCAAGTGAGTACTGAACAATCCTCCGCCACTGGCACCACCACTGCTTCCAAGGGGAGTGCTACTAGGAGCACCACTGGCAGCGTAGCTTACGTTGGCGGGGTGGTTAGCATGTATTCCATGAAGGTGATGTTGCCAATACACATAATTGTCAGCAGCGTATGCATGTTCAGAGATACGAGAATCCGGCGAACCCATGGGGAATGCACGGAAAGCCGAAGTTAACGTTGAAGTCGCCGTTGACAGCACCGAAACCTCGGATTCGTCGTCCCGATAGGCTTGACCCCATTGCTGTGGTGAACGGTAAGCCATGGAACCTTCTCCTTGGACGAGAACAAAACGAAGCGTACCATCATCCAAAGCTTCTCTCCAACACCTAAAAACTGATTCAACACCACAAAGAGGGCTAAAAACACCCAGATGTGATATGACCTGCAAAGTGACCGAAAACGTCGGCTTGGCTGCGGAAATAAGAGACGGGGAAGAACTTACGAAGCCTCCAAATACTTCATATAGATCTTCCACTTCACACTACCAGTTTGCCGATGCTCATCCTGAACTAACTTTCTCCCCGGCTTCTTACTCTCGTCAGAAGAGTTGGCTGAATCCTTCCCGGGCGCTTCCTCTTCCGTTGCCGCCACAACGACGCCGGCATCGGAAGCTATACCCTCCAACAAGCCTCGGTCTGTAAGGTCCTTAACCGTTCCTTGCATATCAATCCCTCCATCAAGCATACGAACAAGGTAATGTGCGCCTGGTAGAACAAGATCAACGTGGTGCGTTACCAAAACCACCGTTCTCCCACGTAAGAGGGGTCCACAGAGCACTTTTTCGAACAAGTATCGGGCTGTATGGCTATCCTGCGGACGTACGTCAGATCTTACTCGTAACGTAGAGGAGAGATAGAGGAAAGTAAACTTACCACAGCACTCAAAGGATCATCTAAAAGCACATACTTCGTCCTCGCATAAACAGCTCTCGCAAGTGCAACCCTAAAAAAAAAAGCAACAAAAAAAAAAACATATGTATCAGAACAACCTCAAAAACAAAACACCAGACGAACGAACCTAGCCTTTTGCCCACCACTCAAACTAACACCACCAGCACCAATCTCAGTCTCGTCCCCATCCTCAAGCACATTGAAATCCGGTATCAGAGCACACGCTTCAACGACCTCCCTATACCTCTTCGGGTCATACGGATACCCAAACAAGATGTTTTCTTTAATCGTCTGATGTCGAAGCCAGGGGGTTTGAGAAGCATATGATATCGTTTCAATGTACGTCTCATCACCTGCACCGCGCAGATGGACAAGTCGGTGAGGGTCTTTGCTCAAAAGCAGTTCGCCAGAGACAACCGTCATTTCACCTAGAACTGCCATCTATTTCCGGGAAAAAGATCGTTAAAACTGGGCAAGGGGGCAAAAGGGGGGGGGGGGGGGGGGCTTAGAGAACAAAACGAACCAATAACGCAGTCTTCCCACTCGCCGTAGGTCCAGTAACAACGGTCAACTTTCCCTCCGGGAACACAACTGAAATGTCTCTCAACTCGAATCTGTAGTCACCATCTCGCGAATCTGCGGAGGAGGGCTCAGGAGAGTCTGACCGAACACTGGTAGAATCGGACAGAACGGAAGCCGAAGTCGACGATCTCAAAGAAAACTTGGAAGTCGAGGATCTTAACGAAAACCACGATTTTCTCCGAGTTAGCTCACCCTTCCCGGGCATCACATCTTCCTCCCTTGTCGTTGGTGTATCTTGGTTCTTCAAACTCCCAGCACCTTCAACCTCATGCTCGTTCCATTTGAGCGTCGCATTGATAAGTCCAAGTCCCGACCCTGACCCTTGTTCTTCCTCCGAGTCTTCTCCGTCTCCAGAGAGCCGAGGCGTGGCTGAGGCTGCGGCTTTAACGAGCATAGACACTCGCTCATCGACTTCGGGTTCTTCAAGGAAAGTTGCGATACGGTCTAGTGCGACCTTTGTCTATATGATTAAGAGGAGGAGGAGGTCATCATAAACGGTCAACAGTTCGACCAAAAAAACGGAAGAAACCAACTCACGTTCAAAATCTGTACCACCGAATTAGGCAAAACATTCAACGGCGCCCTGATCATTCCAAAAAGCGCAACTGCCGTGAAGGCTTTAGAAACCGTCAACTCGTTCCCTTGAAGCACGTATGTCGCGAATGACACGATAGAGACGAGGATGGGTGCGGACATCCAGAGAAGGTACAAGAAAACTGAGTTGATTCGAGCTAAGGAGAGGTCGTATCAGCAAAAAAAAAAAACTCCCTCCGAAAAAAAAAAGGAAAGAAGAAACATACACTTCACAATCCACCCTAGCTCTTTTTCCCTGGCCCCCATCACCTTCTCAATCCACGGTTCCTCCCAAGCAAAGAACTTTACAAACTTGACTGCCTTGAGTAACTCGCTCAAAAGACGGATACGCGTATCCGTAGCGGAGGACATCCCTTTTTTGATCTTGATCGTGCGTTTTGAGAGGAGAGTGGTGAGGGGCCAGCCGGCGAAGAGGACTAGAAATCCTGAGAAGGCTGACCAGCCTAAAAGTCTGTAGGCAGAATGAATCGACCGAAGAAAAGAAGGGGGAAAAAGCGGACGCACTGATAAAGATACGTGCAACCAAGAACCAACTCCAACGGTGTACCCCAGATTTTGGACATTTCCACAGTTGCTTCGCATACCTAAGAAAGACGTTTGGTCAGTTTCTGGTTCATTGATAGCGTTCAATGGGGAAAAGCGAAGGCGAAAGCGGAAAAATAACAGAAAAGCCAAACTCACAACTATAACATCCCCAGACATCAAATTCACAATCTTCCCCACATCTGCACCACTCTGCGCTTTCGAGGTATTCACGTCGACCTCTCCCTTTCCGTTCTTTCTGTTTCTCTTCCTTCTATTGTTCAAATCCGTCGTGACGTTGCTGTCTTTGTGGCCACCACCGGAAACCTCCCTCCTCTTTAACGCTTTATCATATATGCTCGCCATCAACTCTGATCTCGTTCTCGTAGCCGCACGTCGTCCGAACCATAACCGGTTAACGTCTGATTCCGCCTAAGATTGGGAAAAGGCAAATTGTGTTAGCGAGAAAAGGAGCATTCAGAATGGGAAAAGGAAAACCCACCTTTGCCAGAGACGATAAAAACATCAAACAAGCATAAATATACGCGTGAGACTTATCAATCGGAGTGACGAGATCTGCGCCTTTGTCGATTGATAACAGGATTTGACTATACGGTGCGAAATTAAAAAAAAAAACCCGAGTCCCTATGGGAAATAAGAGCAAAGCACCCACTTTAAAAAGAACGGATTCAAATAACTCAAACAGCTGCTCAACAATCCCAACGCGGCATCCGACATCAAATCCATGGAATTCGCTTTCAATATCCGGCGGAACAGCGTGGTCGTTTTGTTGTTCTCCGTGACAGCACCTATGGCAGCAAATTTCCGAAAAAGAGCTCGAGATTGAAATGTTGGACTCAGATTCCAAACGTCAGATTCATTGAGAGTAGATGATTTTCCACGAGAGACGAGTAAGTAAACCCATGAGAATGATATCCATCCATAGAGCGTCGTATAATCCTCCGGTGAGATCGATTTGCCCTACGAGGAACGTCAGATGGGGACCACGGGGATGGGGAGAAAAAAAAAAATAAAAACTCACAATTTCCTCCCTCCTCACACCCGAACTAGGAACAGTCAAAGGCATCCGGAGTACACAACCCAGACATACCACAATGCCCACTAGATTCAACGTATACCCCACAATCTCCAGTACACTCAGTTCCCGGAGACGGAAAACATCACTTCCGGACGGATTCACACTACTCCCATACAACACTCCACCGAATTCCACAACGCCAGAAACTAAGAATACCACATAAACCGCGAACAAGTCGAGTGGAGCGGTCTTCGTTGGACGCTGAATCCTTCGACCCACGGTGTAAGCCCATGTAGCCGCAAGGAACAGAGGTCTAATTCCAGTCCATAGTGCTTCGACTTGAGACGTAGTAAACTCGGAATGAGAGGAGGAAGAAGAAAAAAGCGTATATGAACCGAGGGTAGTCCAACATCCGGCTTGCAGTAAACCAATAAACACCATCACGGCCGAAACTCCGCTGCCCCTCCGCGTCTTTTCCAACTCTCCCTTCATGAGCGTCGTCGTCCTCCCTCCTTCAGATCCAGTTTCATCTCCACCGTGCGGAAGATACTCATCATTCAGATTGGTATCCGACACATATACTAACGCTTCTGCCTCTTGTATCGTTAAAAACTTTTTAAACGGTGACCATGATTGGGATTTTGATTTCAGTTTTGGGTGAAGAAAGGAAGCTAGACATAGTGTCAACGCAAAACTAGCTGGAACGAGCGCGGTCCATGAATTTCGAACACATTCGTTCTGGAAGTCAAAAACACCCGGTGAGTTACCACAGATATAGATACCCATGGTAGTCCCCCAGAACGGGCGAGATAGAGATGGGAGTCTGAATGTGGGGGAATGTATGAGATGTATAGAGAAGAGACAGAGGGGGAGAGGGGGAGAGGGGATGTGGGAAAGGGCGGGAGGGAGAGAAGGGGAGAGAAACGTCGCAGTCGACCGAAACGCGAGGACGTGTCCGCCAAGTATTAAGAGGAGGAGCGGTGAATTAAACCTTCTTCATGAATGTTGCATAGCGCCACTATGCCAGTTTTTTTTCTATTGAAAACTGAACTTTGGACGTGGAACCTTGCAAGCCGCTGGAGTCCAGATATAGATGTATGTATACAGTGGATCTCCATGGATCCCCGTTCCCGCCCCGCCCCTCAGCTTTAACAAATTTTTTAAAGTAATGCAGTACGTGATTGACATCTTTTCAAATGTCAGTAAGCTTTGAAAAATATTAATATCAGTACTCGGTGCTCAAAGGTGGCGTACCTGGTAAGGGTGGGAGCTGGAAGCAGTCAAGAATGATCATGAACATTACTGAGCGGTCGTTCCCTTGAAAACCATCCGCTGAAGGACGGCATAACCGGCCGCGCCTAACGTTGCCTTCAAACTAGTTCCATCTCCGACCCCCATCAATACAGGGATGGATCCCAGGGGGTCCCGGGAGCGAACCATTGACAGAGGCAGTGTGTTAGGCCATTTCCAAAAGTCAATGTTCCCGTAAATGACAAAAAATAGCAAGCCACCGGTAGATGCGACATCGGACATACGACCAACGGATGTAAGACTAATGTCGGAATCAACACTGCTTTTGCGGCCGCAGTGACGAAGCGGAATTCAATGCAAAATACCACAAAATTAGAATAACAACGATGCTCACCGCACGATAACAGGGATTAACAACTGCCGTCGAAATAGATTTTTCTGTGATGGGGCGTTGAGAGCAAGAAACGACGGTGGGAAAATTCAAAGCGGCTGTCGCGGCAGATCCCAGTTATGACGAGATCGGACCTTGGACCCACTTAAAATTTCCCAAGATTATCATAACCGAGCATATTCAGTCATCAAGCCTATAATTCCACTTACACAAATGGCTTAGGCCCTCTATAAGCTGCCCTTGCTGATAAAACCCAGCGTAAATTTGAAACATTTGCTCTTCACCTTTGTGCCAGTCTGACAGATAGCTACTAGCTGGGTTTGGATTCACGACCGGATTTGCTTAGAGGTCCCGGGATGAAACTAATAATATAGATTTCTAGTGTCGTATTCCTCACTCCCCTCCCAAAAGCTCTACAAAATCCCCCCTCAGCCATGATATACCCTGCCTCTCATATCACGCATCAGACTCAGTGATTCAAAAGACAAAATCCTATTCCTTGAATTTCATACGATTCGAATAAGCGAAACTCGCGGAGGGCTGTTCAGTGTTCACAGAACACTCGGAGAATCTTCGGAAAACCGGCAATTCAAACACTTCGTACCCTCATCGTCCTGCGTAAAAAAAAAAAAACTTGAACTTCGTGTCAGAATGAATAAACCAGCCACGCGAACACTCAGATGTTACAAATCAGATTGGTACTCGCCCCGTCCTTTTCGCAGAGTCATCGAAATGACAGGAACTCGGGCATAATGATCACCGCGAGAAGTTCTGCTCACATTGCCGATCGCCATCATGACGATGGAGTCTATATAAAAGCCACTATCTGTTTCACCATTCATGATCCACCCATTCTTGGAATAAAGGCATTAAAGATTCTCGTACACATTACCGGGACCTTTTGCGCCCGGCTATTCCTAGTCATTTACACACTAAGTAGGTCCATATACAAATCAGTTACCAAAGTAACACACACATATATATATTTAGCTTGAAAAATCAACGACATGGAAAATGTTCACAGATAGCGTTGGTTTCAACCAGTTCTCCCAACCCCGAAAAATCGAGATCTCGACACAGACCAGAACCAGTCAGTATATACAATAAACTCCCTCCGCCCTCCCCCTCTCAAATTTCCAATATCATTCTCTTTAATCCTACCGTGGGGTTTCCCAAGTCTACGTGGAGAAAAGGGCTTTCGTGACACGTCTTTCTAGGTTCAGCGCCGTTGCTCAAACGTTGTCAACATGACCGACTGCAATAATGACTGCCAAAGATCGATACGCATGAGCTTGAGATAAGTACATTATGGAGAAAACTGCAATGTAAGCTTGCCATGATTATCCTGAGCGCAAGTACTGCAACGCTGGTGAGGGGGTCAAAGATGGGGATGCGCATGATGTGCGAAAGCAGCCCTTTCTTACAACAACACCCTTACCGCGAGTTTATGGAGCATTCAGTCTATCCGATGAAGCAGGTCCCTCAAGGGATCGAAGCGGGGATAGCAGAAGTTTAAAGGGAAGGGTAGGGTGGATTTGGATTTGGATTTGGATTTTTTGGAATGTTATCACGGAATAGCCCTAGTCCATATGCTCCCTAGCCTGTGATATTGGAGGGGAAAACTATGAGATTTTAATTTGGTACCTAGTACACTGTGATACAGTCGACCTGGATGTGGTTCTCGTAGAGCAGTGACACAGAGTTATGTTATAGCAACATAAGAAAGGGTACTAAGTGAGCCGAAACGTTTGCCACTTCCCATGTCAAATCGAAAGTTGAAAGAGAAAGGTATGATGACAGAGAGAGATCGGAATAAGGCAGGCAATATCGGTGGCCAAAAATGAGCTGTGGACCGGAAGAAGGGGGTTAGAGCCGGTCCAAGTTCCAACCACGTCCGGCGTGAAGATCATTCTCAGATACCGTTATCCCGAACGACTTCTAAGAATTCTCCAACAAAATCGGGAGCACAGACTTCTCCGCCCAGAGCTAGCCGAGACTGATCGAAGACCAAAGTTGGGAGGTAATTGAATATCGACCGCCAGTGAGAACGAACCATGGCTGAGAAGAACGAGAAACATGACCCACGGCCGAATTCGAATCCTTAGAAATTTCTGCTGGAAGAGAAGCCATCGGTAGAGCCGAAGAAGCCAGGCCTGCGGGAACTCTCCCCCCAAGCGGAGGTGAACAATATGAATATCCAGTTTATTATTTCACCACTTCAAGCTCTTTCAACTGCCGATGGCATACCCCCGGATCACTTCAGCTGTATTCCTTTTCCTTCCCCCAATGAATACAAAGTCCTAGGGACTTCGGCAGAGGTGGTTGGAAAGCTGGAATGCACGAGTATCGAGATTCATTGCGTGCGGCAAGCGATCAGGTTTCGAGAATTCTGATAGCATAGTCCTTCTAGATCGAAATTCAGGTGAACGCTCTTCAGGCTTTGAGAGTCGTCGAGTCCAGAACTGGTAAATATGCTCGGAATCGAGATGACTGTATCATCTACATAGTTTAATCAGACTATTATCATGCGACTCAGCCAGATTCAGTCTAGCAGCACAATCGTTGCAGCCTCCCGGAATTAGTCTGGTGTACCAAGAGCCTGCACAGTCGATGAACAAAGCGTCAATTTTTCTCCACTCATCGGAACAGAAAAAACGGGCTTTTCGGATTAACAACACTGACTTATTGACTACCATTCCAAATAATTATTTACAACGAATATATATAGTACATGCTGAATTACTTTGTTACTTTATAATAACTTGAGAGAAACGAAAGCATATCCACCACCGACTAACGCCCACCACCGGGCACAGAGAGATCATCCTGCTTAACCTTCGCAGCAGCCTCCAACTCTGAAAACGTCCCACTCTTCATACACATATCCCGGAATATCCCATCCTGTTTTTGAATCAGATTCCAAGGCGTATCAAACTCCATCATCCGACCCTTATCCAACACAATCAATCGATCATAATCAATCACCGTTCGTAGACGATGTGCAACTAGCGAACCAACTCATCAGTTATCGTGAACAGGAAAAAAAAGAAAAAGAAGAGCGTACCAGTCAACAACAACGACTCCCCAAACTCCTCCCGAATCGCCTTTTGAATCTTCTCATCCGTAGCAAAATCAATACTACTCGTAGCCTCATCCAAAACAATAACCGGACTTTTCCTCAACAACGCCCGTGCAATCGAAATCAACTGTCTCTGTCCCTGAGAAAAGTTGGATCCTCCACTGTTGACTTCGGTGTAAAGACTGATGGTGTTACTATATCTGCTTTCCACGTCGGTGGAGCTGGCATAGTCAGAGTCTTCAGATGTGATAGTACGCGTGGCATCATCACCATGAACAGAAGATGTTCGTGAAGTGGCGGCTGAGGGTATACGAGAGGATCTTCGAGAGGACCTTCGAGATATCATGTCATGCTCCGGATGGATCACCTGAACTCGATACAACACATCAAGACACTCTTCGTCGGTGTGTTCGTTGAAAGGATCCAGATTCTCTCGGAGGGTTCCAGAGAAGAGCGTAGCATCTTGAGGGATGAATGTCTACAACGCGGTTAGTGATGTCCCAAATACCCAGAAGAGTTTCTCCATACCAGCCTAGACCTCAAATCATACGTTCCAATCGCCGAAATATCAACTCCATCAATAAAAATCTTGCCACTCGAAGGATCAACCTGTCAAAAACAGAACCAAGAGGTCAACACCCCCCCAAAAAAGAGTCCCAAAAGTCAACACATACAAATCTCAAAATACTCATAGCCAACGTCGACTTTCCACTCCCCGTTCTCCCAAGTAAACCCACCCTCTCTCCAGCTCGAAGTGAAAACGAAACATCTCGTAAAACATCCGGAAGCTCCGGTGCATACTTGACACACAAGTTCTCCACCCGAATCAAAGAATGGTTATTAGGATTAGATGAAGGCCAGTAGGCAGGTGGACGGTTAGATTCGATGACTGCTGGTGGCTCTTGTGGAACTTCAAGGTATTCAATCACTCGTTCCACGGAGCTAAGAGGGGGGAAGGAAAGCCCGTTAGTGAACGGAGCGAAACCGAGAAAACGGGTAAGCGTACTTGAGATCAAGCTCCAAATTCGTCCAATACCGACACGCCCAGTAAACCGCATTGGTAAAGCTAAGTGCACTGGATATACAAAGACCAGCAATACCAGCCGCAGAGTTGTCCGTTCTAGAGATCGAGAACAAGGCAGTGATGAAAACAAGCTGGCAGGGGGAGAAAAAGTCAGTATAATCTCCCATGCAGTGGGAAGTGGGGGGAACGCACCAAACCACTGATGCAGTCAAAATTTAGCAACAACCACCGATTCGTCATCCAAAACATATAGAAGTACTGACCACAAAACAAGGATGTTAGCATCCACCACATGTCAAACGATACCTTCACGAAACATCCTACCTTCATTGACTGATCAACCTTCGTATGTAAACCATCCAAAAACTGGTTTTCAGCAGAAAACGCTCGAATCGTCACAATCCCTTCCAGCAACTCTCCAAAGTGCGAGTAGACGGGAGAACGAGCGTTGGCTTCCATACGACGTAGATCACGACCGGTGTTGAGATAGGCTATGGCTAGCGCTCGGTAAATGAAACCGAAGACTGTGGCGGGTAGAATGAAGAAAGGGAATACGACGCTATCGGTGGGATGAAGGTATTGAAGGAAAGAGAACAAAGTAATGTCAGTAGAACGTCTCGAAAGTCTTTGAAAGGGTAAACAACCCACGTAATAGTAATAACACTAGCAAAGAAACCCGCCAACGACATGTTCACCGCCTGAAGACTACTAGCCAAAGACGAATCAATCGTTTCAATATCTTTTCCGAACCGATTCAAAATTCGTCCTTGAGGTGTCGTATCGTGGAAACGGAAAGTCGCTCGAACGACTTTTTCAAGGAGTTGTCTAGCAACGGGATAAGGTCAGCTCAAACGTTTAGCGGTAGCAGGTAGTGAGAGAGAACGAGGGGAGGGAGTATATAAAACGGCGGAACCTGCGACTCACCTAAACAAAAGCCTAGAAGCCCTCAACGCTCCCGTATACTGTGCAACAACAGAACAGATATTGACCAACACATTCCCCAGCCCAATAGCTGCGTATATCCCAACGTAGAATAACGGATGTTCATGTGCGCTTGGCCATTGTATACCGAACAACCCTTCATCACTCCCACCACCGCCGCCCCCAGGTGTGCTTCCAGTAGTAGAAAAGCCATGGGCAACGGAGCGATTTGGATCGGAGTGGACAGAATGTACTTGATGGAGGTGTTGCTGCCAATACACATAGCTATCAGCAGCGTATGCATGCTCAGAAGTACCAGAACCTGGAGATCCCATGGGGAACGCGCGAAAAGCCGAAGTCAACGTTGAAGTCGCCGTTGACAATACCAAGTCCTCGGATTCAGCATCTCGATAGGCTTGACCCCATTGCTGCGGTAGAGCATAAGCCGTGACCTTTTCTGAACGAGAACAAAACAAAGCATACCATCATCCAAAGCTTCTCTCCAACGCCCAAAAACTGGTTCATCACCACAAGAAGCGCTAAAACAATCCATATGTAATACGACCTACGGAAACCACCACAACACATCAGCTATGACCAGCCGAAAGAATAAGAAAGACTTACGAAGCCTCTAAATACTTTTGATAAATCTTCCACTTCACACTTCCAGTTTGCTTCTGTTCATCTTCAACCAACTTTCTCCCCGGTTTCTTCGTCTCCTCGGACGAGCCAACGGTATCCTTCCTAGACCGTTTCTCCCTTTTTTTCGCCACAACCGACCGATGATAAGCCTCAAGCCCAGCAGCGGAAGCTATACCCTCCAACGACCCTTGGTCTCGAAGGTCCTTGACAGTTCCTTGCATATCAATCCTACCATCAAGCATACGAACGAGGTAATGTGCGCCTGGTAAGACAAGGTCTACGTGGTGCGTTACCAAAACTACCGTTCTCCCACGCAAGAGTGGGCCACAGAGCAGTCTTTCGAACAGGTATCGAGACGTATGGCTATCCTATGGACGTATGTCAGATTTTTACCTGAAACGCAGGGCAGAGGTAACATACCACAGCACTCAACGGATCATCCAAAAGCACATACTTCGTCCTCGCATAAACAGCTCTCGCAAGTGCAACCCTTAAAAGCACATCAGAACAACCACAAAACAAAACAAAAACACCAAAAAACAAACAAACCTAGCCTTCTGTCCACCACTCAAACTAACACCCCCAGCACCAATCTCAGTCTCGTCCCCATCCTCAAGAATACCAAAATCAGGAAGCAACGCACACGCTTCCACAACTTGTCGATACCTCTTCGCATCAAACGGATACCCAAACAATATATTTTCCTTGATCGTCTGGTGTCGAAGCCAAGGAGACTGAGAAGCGTACGATATCGTTTCCATATACTTTTCATCACGTCCACTACCATCATCCAAATGTACAAGTCGTCGAGGATCCTTGTGCAAAACGACCTCACCGGACAAAACCGTCATTTCGCCCAAAACAGCCATCTACCCCCCAAAGGATAAAAAAAAAAACGCATCAGCGGGGAAGTTTTCATCAAAGAGCGGGAAAAAACGCACCAACAACGCAGTTTTACCACTCGCCGTAGGCCCAGTGACAACCGTCAACTTTCCCTCCGGGAACATCACCGAAATATCCTTCAGCTCAAATCTATGATCCGACTTGGAATCAGCAGAGCGCTCTCTGCCCGACCCAACAGACTTGACCACAGAAACGACAATCGCTGGACTTGAAGGCTCAGGTTCAACGTTCGGAACACCATCATCGGCCGGTCGTCGAGACTTGAACGTTCCAAACCACGAGCTGCTCCGTCGCAACACCGGCACCTCCGGTGCCTTGTGCTTCTTTGGCTTTTCACCAAGCTCAACCTCATGCTCACTCCACTTGAGCGTCGCATTCCGGAACCCTAACCCGTGTTCTTCTCCTGAAAGTCGAGGTTCACGCCGAGCAGCAGCAGCCTGAGCCTTAAGTGTAGACACTCGTTCATCAACTTCCGGTTCTTCCAAGAAACTTGAGATACGGTCGAAAGCAACTCGTGTCTACATGAGGAACATAGGGGGAAAGAGAGAAAAACGATGCCAGGTTAGCATAAGTACAAGGAACCCGCAGAGAATAGGAAAACGCACATTCAAAAGATCCACCACCAAAGTAGGCAAAACATTCAACGGTTGCCTAATCATTCCAAAAAGCGCAATAGCCGTAAACGCTGTCGAAACCGTCAACTCGTTCCCTTGGAAAACGTACGTCGCAAAGGACACGATAGAGACCAGAATGGGCGATGACATCCAGAGAAGGGAGAAAAGTATCGAGTTGATTCGAGCTGGGGGAGAAGTGTGCGTCAGACTAAAACATAACAAAAAACACACAAAACAAACACCTACATTCAACAATACGCGCCATCTCCTTTTCCCTAGCACCCATAACCCTCTCAATCCATGGCCCTTCCCAAGCGAAAAACTTTACAAACTTGACCCCTTTGAGTAACTCGTTCAAAAGACGGATACGGGTGTCAGTGGCTGAAGATAGGCCTTTTTTGATTCGGATAGTGTGTTTTGAGAGGAGACTGTTGAGGGGCCAGCCGGCTAGGAGGACTAGATAACCTGTGATTGATGACCAGCCTAGGAGTCTGTCGGGGTGGGTGATAAGAATTAGTTAGCAAGCCGAACAAAGGATCAGGCAGGCATTATCGAGGGAACAAAGTCGAAAGAAGGTTTTAATAAAAGAAGAAAATGACGAACATCTACAGAACCGGTAAATGAAGGAGAAAGGGACTGAGTACGCTTTCCGTGTCCGATGGACACGGTGGAGGGTAACGGCAGAGGTTAAATTAAGAAGGCAAAAACACGGTCAACGGCAAACGTGCGAAATAAGAACTCCCAAGAGAAGAAAGAGAGAGCAAAAACGTACTGATAAAGGTACGTAAACCCAAGGATTAGCTCCAGCGGTGTGCCCCAAATCTTTGACATTCCAATAACTATTGTGCGTATCTGGGGGGGTAGAGAGGAATTAACGAGGTTGGTCAGTCATCGTGGCCCAGGGACGAGAAAGGAGGGAAACTCACGGTCACCACATCCCCAGACATCAAATTAACAACCTTGCCCGCATCCGCACTACCCTTCACTATCTCCTCTTCCTCTCCGCTTTGGCCATCATAGTCCACATCCGTATCGGCCTTTGATTTTGACTTGGCGCCGCTACCACCAGCAGCAGTAGCCTCTTTCCGCTTCAGCGCTTTATCATAGATACACGCTATCAGCATTGAATGTATCCTCGTAGCCGCCCGTCGTCCGAACCATAAGCGATTAACGTCTGCTTGTGCCTGAGTAATTTTCGAGAGATGGGGCGTTAGCATATGCATATGCAAAGGTATCAAAAGAGATCGAACGATTCACCTTCGCCAGACACGACAGGAACATCAAACAAGCGTAGATGTATGCATTGGATCTATCAGATGGAGTGACCTGGTCCGCGGGCTTGTCGATCGATAACAGGATCTGGCTATGTGCGGGCCAAAAAAACGCTTCAGCAACGGTGGGGCACGAAACCCTGAAAAAGGGGAAGAGAGCAAAAAAGACTGACTTTAAGAAAAACGGGTTCGAATAGCTCAAACAAACATTCACTATCGCCAATGAAGCATCGAGCATGAGGTCCACCGAGCTGAGCTTCACTATCCTTCGGAGCAATGTCGGCTTTTTCGTATCGCTCTCCGTAGCAGTACCAACGAATTTCTGGAAAAGAGGGCGAGATTGGAATGTAGGGCTTAGATTCCAAACATCCCATTCGTTGAGCGTCGTGGATTTGCCAAGCGAGACGAGAGGGTAAATCCAGGTGAAGGATATCCACCCCCAGAGCGTCGTATAATCTTCTGTTGAGATTGTTTTACCCTTGTCGAAGCATGGAACGTCAGGACGCCGTCAAGAAGCAGTTGTGAGGAAACTCACGATTTCGTTCCTCGGAACACCCTCACCCGGAACAGCGAGAGGCATCCAAAGGACAACGCCCAAGCACACCACTATTGCCGTCAAATTCAAGCTATAACCAACGAGTACCAGCGTACTGGGCTCCGGAAGACCCTGAAGGCTACTCCCATAGAGCAGTCCACCGAATTCCACGACACCAGAAACGAGCAAAACCACATAAACAACGAACAAGTCAATTGGAGCTGTCAACGTTGGACGTCGAATCCGTCGTACGACGGTGTATACCCATGTCGCAGCGAAGAGTAGAGGTCGAACAGCTTTCCACATTGCATGACCTTGAGAGCCACCAACCTCATAAGAAGAGGAAAAAAGCGCATATAGTCGAAAAGAACTGAGGGCAGTCCAACATCCAGCTTGCAGTAGACCAATAAAAATCATCACGATTGACCGAAACCGAATCTTTTCCCCCGACATGTCGTCTCCTTTTGCCGGCGTCGTCGTCGTCGTTGTCCTCAGCTCATCGCCCCTAGTTGAATCCACCGCGTATACCAACGTTTCCGCTTCTTGTATCGTCAAAAACCTTTTGAATGGTGACCATGCCGGGGGTTTGACTGTCGCGCGCAGGGTCGAGAGGAGACATAGAGCCAATACAAAGCCAACTGGGACGACCGCTGTCCACGAATTACGAACGCATTCGTTTTGTATGTCGAACACGCCCAATGAGTTACCACAGATACCCATGGTGCCGCTAGAGCGTGCGGGCGGGCGGGCGAGTGGGAGTACGTGAGGGAGATAAGAGAGACGGGTTGGGCGGTGGTGGGGGAGTGAGGGTAAAGATAGGAAAGAGGCGGACAATGACGGGCAACGGTGCGTCAAAGCAGATGACGCGTGACGTTCGACGGGGGTTTTTATGACTGAAGGAGGGGTTCGCGAACGCCGAAAAAGAAATAAGTGTAAAAGTCGCGTTATTCGCGAGCCGTACGGCTATCTGACAGATGAATCATTTTCGAGTTACGTGGCGTAACACTGAAAGGAAAAATATAGCTGCCAGGCCCAAACCTTATCCGCATATTTCGCGTGAAAGAAAAAAAAACTTGGCGAATAAACCGGACATCCAAAAGAAGAAAAAAAAAACATACGTGAGCTGGTCACCCTCCCAAGCATGTGTCGAGAGCCAGCTACACCAATGCAAAGTCGGTTTCATCACTGATATCCGTGAATACGCTAGAAGTCTGCTCAAAGGAGATTAGTGCCAGAGGAAGGCCCAGATAGGTCCGACGACGTCGACAGCAAAAATGACAACTGACGGAGTTTGAACTCCGCTAGATAGCCCTAACCCTTACACTAGAAGTGTGACGCGATCCTGGAAATTAGGCGCGTGCACATGACCGTACACGCGTACGCGTTCCCGATCAACTCCGTTTGATCATGACCGCGACTACAATTAAGGCAACTAGAATTTTCTCAAGACGGTTACGAACGGTAGCCACAGCAGAGCTGAATCTTCTTCGTTACATTTCAGCAGGTTCTTACAATTCTCACTACCACTTCCCTCATCCGAATAATCAGTCCTTTCCATGTCAGTATGACTTATAGTTTGTTCTAACCTTGGAACGCGATCATTTCGCCATACTGAAAGCGCCCACACGACGGATCTATACGTAGACATTGAACGTCAGTCATGACTTCATCTGAGTCCTTGACAGGTTTCTTGGAAGTTGGAAGTTGGAAAGCATGTTTGTCAAGTAGCGAGTTGAACAATTTAACAAGACAACGATTTAGTAACGGAGGATTGAACTGAGGACTGCTCAGTAATTGTACTCGGCTGCCTTTACCGGTTACGCCACCTCCAAGCACTGAGTTAGCATTGTATTCATTGTCTATCTCTTTCAAAATGAATGACATTTAACAAGACATTCAATTACGAACTGCATTATTCGGAATTCGGAAGAGCGGGTATCCGTGGAGATCCATCTGGCCTCTGGCGGCTGACGTTTTATGTTCCGAGCGGTCCAAGCTCCAGTGTTCAATTGAAAGATAAACTGGCGTAGAAAGGAGGCATGATTCGCCAGCTTCCTGAGATAATTTACGACTTGCCCTACATTCAGATTCTCATCTCTACCCGGGGTATCTACATCTGTGGTGACTCAGCGGTGGCAGCGTTTGTTCTATGTCTAGCTTCCTTCTTTCACTTGATTTTGCAACGGCCGAGAGGTTTTGGGAGGAGTTGTTGACTGCTACACTTTTCATCCAGGCCTGGGCGATATAATTGATCAGTTAGAATTCCTATCTTAGTCTACGAACGGTGAAAGACTACGATCGATTGATTGTGTTGGATAAAGGTCGGATGATGGAGTTTGATGTTCTCAATCCACTGAATCTGGCCAGCCCTTGCTGAGGTGTCAGGTGTAGGTCTGTAAATGATGCTGGCGTTTCCCTCGTGTTCCCCAGAATTTGATTTAACAACAGGTTCCGAGACATGTGTAATGAGGAGTGGGACGTTTGCAGAAAGTTCGAGGCTGCTGCGAAGGATGGTCCCTCTGCCGAGTGCCCGGCGGTGGGCGTTAAGTCGTCAGTATTCTCTGGACTCGGTCGTTTGATCAAGTCATTCTAAAACACAAAGTAATGCAACAGATGTAAATAACTTGAAATGGTAGTCAAAGCCCTCCTTATCCCTCAAAAAGCCCAATCCTTTTCTCCGGTGAGCGAAGGAGACTGACCATTTGTTTGATATGGCCCGTTGACCGTCTCATTCTGGCTCTCGGCACACCGGTTTGATTCCGAGGGGCTTTATGCCCTGCTGGACTAGCTGATCTTGCGTATCTGGATCGGGAACAAGTTCGTCCCATGATGATCGATGGTTTGATCAGATTAGATGTTTTGAAACTCAGATAATCTCCGACAACTGTCGTCGCCCGGTGGGGCGTGACGTATTCACGCTTGCACCAGCTCCGGACTCATCGTCTCTCAAACCCTGACCAACGTTCACCTCAATTTCGATCTGGATGGACCATATTGCTACGTATACGCCATTCTCGCTGTGCGAGCGATGCCAGCGAAACCTGAGCGATATAAGCTCGACACAACCAACCAATCCCAACCTCATACATTCCATCCATATTTCCATCGAGGTCGTTTAGGAGCCTGGATTCATCATAGGAAGGACCTCAGAAGCTGAAGCGATATGAAGACAAAATCGCCTATATGCATCGGCAACTGGAAGAGCTTGAGCTGGCAAAACAAAAAAAAAATGGAGATTCATATCCTTCACCTCCGTTCCAGTCCTTCCGTTAGCTCCCGTCAAAATCCGCATCTTCGCGGAGGTTTGCTTCCTCAGCTCTACCGACGGCTTTTCTTTCAGCACAGATTCTGTGGTCTTGTCTCCCCTTGTTCTCAGCCACGTCTGCTCTCACTGGCGGTCAATCACCACCGGTTATTCCGAACTTTGGTCTTCGATCAACGTTGCTGGAAAGGTAGCTCGATAGATCTCCATATAAGGGCTTCCAACCACGATCTTTGCACCCGGACCGCCTGTCAGCTTCTCACGTCACTCCTTCTGGTCCAAGCAGCTTAATGAAGTTATTCTGGTCATCATTGTATATGACCTTTCTTGATCTCTATCGGGGCCTGAACCTCGCCGGCACCTTCCAGGAACTTTCATTTTTCTTCTTTCGCACACGTGGGTGTTCCTATTTACCCTTTGACGAAAATAGCTAGGCTGCGTCAGGCCCAAAATTTCATAAAGATCTACCTTTACAAGTTCCCCCTAGCCATCTACTAGTACTATCCTATGCCCAGCTAACTTCATTAAAAGTTCATTACTTTGATTTTCGTGTTCATCATACTGGAGATATCCAGAAATCTCTGTGCCGCTAGGGCTCTCGAACATCTCCCTCGTTATATTGAGATGCCTCTGGTAGTTGCCCCCCAAATAGGGTATAGCTGGATGAATCCACCAGAAGTGACAGCGTTAGCCAAGTTTCTTTCTCTGCTAGTAATGCCTTCTATATCAACTTTGGATTCGACATGCAACCTGTTCGAGATCGGACGCGATCAGCCTCCACACTTCCTTATGGTGTTACAAAATAGCTCCCCAACCCCTTCGACGGACGGCGCTCTCCTTTGAGAACCATTTCCCTAGTGATACCTGGCCATCCCTTACCGTTCTTTCGAGGATGGTACCTCATCCGCGATATTTCGAGCTACGATAGCTGGGGCCGAGTGGTATATACTACCATAACAGGTCATCCGACAAGTTTTTTCTCTCTGATCTATCAGCGAACCTTATCCTCCCGAGCCTCGAATCTCTCGCTCTCACCAACATTCGGTTGACTCTGTCCGTAGTAGAGAGGATCCTCAGTCTAGCTAGCAGTTGTTACGGAGTCCCGTACGGTTGATGTTGGTTTGAGAGAGCTACGTGTTATACATGTTACTCTGAAGGATTTACCAAGTCCTACTCTGAACCTCATGTTGCCCAGACGATATTGGGCTTGAGACAGGATAGGGTCGAGGTTGAAATGAATGAGTCGTGCTTGGAAATATTCGCGCACTGAGATGACTAGGGATTTTTCAGAGTGAGTATTTGTCCAGCATGTTGGTGTTCGTCGTTATGTCAAAGTCCTACCGATCTATTTACTTGTTGCTACTTGTTCCGGTTCTTATATTAGTTTTTTTTTGTGCCAGAGAAGGAGATCTTTCAAAGTGCAAATCTGGCTGTGAGGGTCTCTTCTACATATTTGCTCTTCCAGGTTTAGTAGTTCTCGAGCGGTTTTCTTTTTCTTTCTTTTTTCATTCACCCAGGCTCCTTGGAATTGCTCATTACTCATTGTACTTTTCCTATGGGACCGCTTAAAGCGATTGGCTATAATTTTGAAGTATATAAAACGGCGTTGGCGGATCAACGACGTCTTTTCTCTTCAAGCTTGGCGGATTTCTTATACAGTAGCCCGACCGGACGCGAAATGTTTTCTATAAATGCGTGGTTCAAGCCGGCAAAAGATTATTTTGGGGCAGTTGTAATCGCTGTATGCAGAGGTTTGTTGGACGATGATGTTATAACCTGTTGAGATTTGGGCTGTGGAAGCAGCAAGCCTGTGTGAGTACTCTCACCAGTATTCCAGAACTTTCTGTAGTGACTCAAGCTCCCAAGCTTTTTACTCAGCATTCTCACTTACTGTAGAACATTCTAGATACATTGTAGGGTATATAAAGATGTAGGTGGACACTGGGGTTCCCCATTGGTTTGCTCTAATTCAAGCCAATCTTACCATTCAGTGAAATTGCAAACCTACCTTACTCCTCATCATCTAATCACTCACACCCGGAAATCCAACATAACTAGAAGCGAAAGTCCCAGGTGTGCGTCCGAAATGACGAGCGTAATGTCAGTCAAAGGGCCTCTCTTTCCATCTCGAGGACCATAAGCGGGTCCGCAAGATATAAGTTGTGGTACTACGTGCTATCCCCTGAAATTTTATTTTGGCTGACTGTTTCTATGAACAGGCCCACCTTGCCTTTGCTTTTATTTTCTCTGCGGTCTCTCTGCATCTTTGAAGCATCTTCGGCTGCTTAGATCCCGACTGGGTACTAATACTTACCTTCCTCAACGACTCATCGATCCGACTTTTTTCTCAGTTGCGTTCTTGGACATTGTTACATACCTGGAACCCTTTTTAAGCAGTTCGTGACTGCTTACAGTTTCCTGTTCGGAATGGTCTTTCTACCCACGTCCATCGGGCCATGATCCTATGTACAAATTGCCCACGCTCAGGTGAAAATCAAGCATCGATAAGGTCCCTCTCCGCATCTACATTCTTCCGGCGAACCGAATCTGAACATTTTGACAAAGAACCAATAGACGCAGTTCTCGGGCAGCCCTAACCCCAGAATTTGAGGGTCGGCATATGTTTCTAATCAGAGAAGGTCCCTGTCACCTTTTACTGTGAATACTGAAGCGCCCAACAGCATTTAGATGTTACTTTGGCGCTCAGTGTTTTTCTTAAACAGTAGGCTCACACATATGCATGCTACAAAGTCCAAATGGTTCTCTCACTACAGGCAATCCGATGGAACAGAAAACTTTCCGCCTTAGAAACACGAACTTCAAGTCGAACAGTGAGCCTACCTATTATTTTTTATTCATCTTCCTTTCACCGCCTTTGACAGTCTTCTTCCCGCGCTCAACAGCAAATTTGACATGGGCGTCAGTTCTTCGTTGTGTCCCCAAGTGGCCACGGGAAGATACGATTTCTCTTTACAGTACAGCATTGTCAAGAACCGCACTTTCACTTTAGCCCCCCACCACCACAGACTCTCTGTCCCACTTCAGAGACTTTCGCTCCTCAAGAATCCTCTCCTTATCCTCGATAATCACAGGGAATGTCGTACAGGATTGCAGACTTTCAATGCTGCCACCACATTCAATAACACCACTTTTAACAACGTTGGAGGCGATCAGATCCATAATTACTATCTCTCAGCTCATCCGCTAGAGGGGGAGGGTAGAAACGGGTCACTTCGCGACGGAGTTTAATACTTGCACGTGCATAATGAAATTCACACACTTTTTAGGCTTTTTTTTTTTTGGCAGTGATGCACAACAAGACTCTTTTCTCAGGAGTACATGCTGTCTCACAGTTGAGTAGGGGATCAGGCGGGAGTAAAGTTTGGGGGACGAACAACTATGTCTGGTCACCATAGCTCTCTCGCACCAGTCCCCGGCATGGGGCCAGAGCTCAAGGTCGGCACAGGCAAATAGTATGTGATACACAAGAAGAAAGAAACAGAAATGGGAAAGTGGAAGGGTGGGAGAAAGAAAAACCTCGGATGAGGTTATCGAGCGATTGAGAGATCCAAGAAACTTGTGAGGACATGAAGAGTACTGAACTAGATAGTGAGAGTTTATATACAGGAAGGATGTGGTATGTGGCATGGACAGTTTAGCCATCCACAATAACGGTCGCAAGTATTGTTGAGATTGAGACAGCTAAAGTGGTGAGAGTATGTGTCTCGTCTACATAGACCTCGGTCAAACAGGTTTGACTGTCTCAGGTTTTTCTATCACACCTGCCCCCAAAAATTTGGAAATATTCATGTGTGTTTCTATCAGAATATCAAAAAAGGTTGCATAAGAAAATTCATTTCCAGGATGAACCACACATTACAGAGGTCAGGCTACTATACTGTATTATTGAGTTACTGAGTAAATGAGTCAAGAGGACTGTGGTCATCTCTGGAGCAGGAGTACTGAGGTATCTGGAGTCCCTAATGTATATCCAGCTCCAGAACTTGGATGTATAGAAACTTCAGACATAGGAGAAACATAGGTTGGCTGGGGAGAACATGTGGGAAACAGTTGAGGCTTCAATAGAGGCATTCAAGAATTTGGAAGCTTGCACATCATGACCTCATGTATTAGCAATTGCTGTCAGGGCATCAGTGTGGTGAAGCGCCAGTAGCAAACACACAGAGACTGGAGCTGAGGCTCGACAGTCAACAGCTAGTCCCAATGACAAAGATGATCAATACAATCCAGTATCCTACAGAGTACAAATACGCACCTAGTCCCAATGACAAAGAGGTCAAGATGGGGGACTAGGTGACAAGTCGTCCTATATATACTACCTGGCATGTGACCTATGATGTCGTGACCTGGTATCATGTGGAAACTAATAGAACGTAGCAGAAGGTAATGGAAAGTGGTGGAATGAAGATATACTCAAGATGAAATGAGGATGATATTGTGTATCATAAAGGAAGGAAAAGAGACCATAGGAAAATAAGAATCAGTACACACTTTGTGACAATCAGAGGATACCAGTGTGCTGCCAACCACAGAGAATTGCATCTCCTAGGATTAATCTGTAAGACAAAAAAGACTAAATTTTTTTTGTAGTCTTATTTAATCCAATCCTTCCCTGCCCTTGTGAGAGAAATCTGAAGCCACACCTAAAAGATTGGATCAATCCCAAATAATCCAATCTGAGTGCCTTGCAAGGACAATGGCCTGCAACAACATACTGATTAATCCATTGGAATCCATTGGAATCTGATGTACTACAAGCACCTCATGAGACTAGATTCGATATTACCCATCCTCACTTGAGCCCCTTTAACCACTTGCAGTACATTAGATACATGGCCTGTAAGACCAGTATGAGAACCTCCCTAACCTTCTCCACCTGCTCAAGTCCCATGTCATACAAAGGAACAAATTCCAAGTGCTGATGTTCCTTTTCACCTGATGAAAACCTTTCAGTCAATTATCTTATGCAAGTCTATGAATGAGATGTACTTGGACAGCTTATCAACTGTTTCTTGTAGCCCAGCAGCTGCAGAATTTCAAAAGCCCTTTGTTCTAACGTAGATGTGATCCAATGAGAAAGTCTGACAAGAGAACATGCACCAGCAATTGTTGTAAGGGGACTCCTCCCAGGCCCTTATCCAGCTCTTTCCTTTCTTGGATTTGTCTTCAGCCTGAAGGCCTTTCCTTATTCAGACTTTACCTTCAGTTCCATTTTAGGATATTGTTCACATGGTTGTATGTTCCATATGCTTCCCATCATTTTCTACTCTGCTCCCATCATGAGTTACTCTTCCCTTCTGATTGATGTATACAGCATTTACTATGCTCTGATTGATCTGACAGATGGTTTCCTTGGTGATTGTAGATGATATCATAGCATAGCTGCATCATGTAGTATATATAGAGCACCTGGAGATGCACTAATCCCCAGTTCAATTATCAACTAGGCTCCTGGGCATCTTCATCCCTTACAATTGTTCTATTCAGGACAGGGATGAATCCAACAAATTTGTATTCAACTCTGTTTCCCCCATACTCCTTCAAGTATGCCAGAAAATGCATTTCTGGGGACAGATCTGCCTTCCCAATTTTCACCCACAGCTGACCATCCAGAGCCTTGATGAGGATTGTGTATATCCTAGGATAAACAAAATGGGCCATATTGAGCACAGTATGGAGGATCTATCAACAGAAAACACAAATCCAACTGGTCAGAGTGCCATTGAGACTCAATTGGGGATTTTGCTTACATTGATTAAACACAGAAGCTGTTTTGTAACATCTGGTAGTATAGAGGAACAGTGGAAGGAGGGTGGATTTAACAGGCATCTAAAATGGAAGAGTAGTTGTTGGGTCCAACAACTACATGCAGCAACAACAGCTTGTGACCACCAATTGCTGATGACATCACACTCTTCCATCCTTTCTCCCCCATTTCCCTTCATCACCTTTGCCATTCCCTGAAACAAAGTACTATGGGCTCTCATGATGATGGTGATCATGGTCTTGCATCAGATATAGCAATTGTGTCTGATTGTCAAGGTAAGTCATACAATGACCATATTCAGAGGCAAAAGAGACACACTATTATGAGTATTGCTGTAAGGGATGAAGGTGCCCAGGGGCCTAGTTGATAATTGAACTGGGGATCAGTGCATCTCCAGGTGCTCTATATATACTACATGATGCAGCTATGCTATGATATCATCTACAATCACCAAGGAAACCATCTGTTAGATCAATCAGAGCAGAGTAAATGCTGTATACATCAGTCAGAAGGGAAGAGTAACTCATGATGGGAGCAGAGTAGAAAATGATGGGAAGCATATGGAACATACAACCATGTGAACAATATCCTAAAATGGAACTGAAGGTAAAGTCTGAATAAGGAAAGGCCTTCAGGCTGAAGACAAATCCAAGAAAGGAAAGAGCTGGATAAGGGCCTGGGAGGAGTCTCCTTACAATTGCCAGAATATGTACAAATGCCTATTTTGCTGGCAGGACTCAGAATCACCTTCAATATGGCACTTCCTCAGGAGGAGGTAGGAGTAAGTAGAGTACCCTAACTAGATCATGATCAACTAAATATATTCATGAAACCAATACTCTGTGAGTCACATAGGCAAACCAATGGACTCTATCATGGTGGTATGATATGCATATGGAACTTGGTGTGTTGCCACAATGCCAAAATGAGTGAAGTGGAAGGAAAACAAGAAGGCCACTGAATGAATACACATTCTGACAGTAATGAAGAGCAATCTACTGCTCAGTCACTAGCAGCACAAGTGCTTGATACTTCATCCCTGACATTGGTCATAGCCAAACAAGAACCAATAGAATCAAACACAGTGCTTGACAGTAGTCCAATGAGGTGTGCTACTCAGTCAACAACCTCTCCCATCAATGAACAAGGAGAGCCATTGGATAGAGAGAATGGTTTGATTTCATCTAGTCATACCATACTACCATTACATGCAGAAGTCCTGAAAGCAGCAGTCACCAACACAGCCCCCACAGCAGGCCAAGTGCCACCATTAGGAACAATTGTTATAATGACCTTGGGTGGTTTGACTGAGTCAATAACTCAGGAAGCTGCTTCTCCAATCAACAAGACAGAACAGGCCATTGCAGTGGGGCTTGTAGACCTCACTTCTGAACAGGAAGAAAAGGAAGTGGTTGAGGAGGAGGAGGAGGCAGATACAGAGGCACTGGTCATGGTTGGTACCAAGCAGGGCGGAGTCAAGGAGGAAAGGTTTGGGAAAGAGCACGTATGATTGCAGCTTTGAAGAAGCCTGTTATGAGTAGCGCAGTGGTTGCAACTGAGAGAAATGCTCCTCCTTCAAAGCCTACAGCAGTATTGATGCTCTGGTAGGTTGTTTTCCAATTGCCATATAACAACCTTGTCTGAATACCTTCTCATCCAGAATACCTCCAAGGGGTTTTTCCTCATCAACTGCCACAGATGAGAGTGCAGGCCTTCATCAAACCACACAGAATAGGAGAGTCCCCCTCACTGATAATGACCTAGGGATTTAGGTTGAGGAAAGGTGGAAATTGGATTTGGTATGGGATTTAAGGGGCATTTAGAATGGATTAGTGTCAGATTAAGTGCACAAGTGAAGGTGTAGGTTTGGATTGGCAAGCATATACTGACTTTATTGGATTATGTTGGTTTGCACTAGGATTATACTCCAATGTGCAGTTACAAATAGGATAGGCCAGGGAATGATTAGTTGGGATTAGTTGGGATTAGTTGGGATTGTCATGGGATTATTGTAGGATTGTTACTGAAAGGATAGAATTAAGGTACTTAGATGAGTTGGGATTATTTTAGGATTATTGGGCAAATTATTTGTCCTGTTGTGCTGAGAATACACCAAAAAATAATTAGAGTGAATCAGATTAAGTCGAATTGTTATAGGATTAGTTGTATTTTGTCTTCTAATTTGTGTATTGAGAATGCACCAAGCATTAATCAGATTAAATCAGATTAATTTGGATTATCATGGGATTAGTTATTTTTTGTTGTGTTTGTATTATTAGTGTGGGATAGAATTATTTACAACTACTAGGATTAAATAAGACTATGAAATTCAAGAGCTTTTTGTCTTATGGATTAATCCTGCCAGATGATATTTCTGGCACCAGAGGATGGATTCCATTTTGATCTTTCCAGGCTGTTTAGCTGGAACTATATCTGGTCTTATAGCTGTCAAAAATTAGATCAGTATGAGAGGCAAGCAGTCAAGCAAAAGTATACTCTAGAGCATAAGGGCCCATAATGATTTGAACTGATTATAATACATGGTAATACTTATGGTTACTTATAAACATAGGTAAGAATTATTAGAGATTATAATAGATTATAACTGACCATAATAATTACAGGTGATTATAATTAGCATAATCAGCTATAATTTATGGGCTTTTTTCCTGATGCCAGTTTGAGCTCAATCTCAAACTATTTCCATATCATCTTAATGGCTCCTATGATTTTTGTGAGAGTGTGTGGACAGTTGTCTCCTACAACTGAGTTGTTCTCTATGATCACTCCAAGTGATATAGCAGCTAAGTTACCACTTCCTGTGTTTGTTGACCAGTTGTCTTACTTCCTGTAAGATGATGATTCTGTAGTCTAGCTAAATTATTTATACAAGTCACAGACTATGATGTGGAGTAGGAGAGGGTCAAGTAAAGATAATAATGAATAGTAAAAGGGAAAATGTGGGGTTGAATCCACTTGTAGTATGATAAAGCACATGTATCTATCCAATGTTGAATTGCAAACTCCAACAATTTTTGTGTTTTAAAACTTGAGTAACTTCTAAAGATCTGTCATGCCTTCCATTGTGCACTGGAGGAGAGAGGAGCACCTACCAGGAAGCTAAAAGGTTGAGTGGACTGGTCCAAATCATGAGCTCTCACCCGGTGCGTGTTGATTTCGTTCCGAATTACAGGCTCATTTGAAATCGTGTTTACAGAGCCTTAGCTCAACTTCAACATCTATGATGGTTTTCATCATGTGCGTGGCTCTGAATGTGTAAGAGGGGTAAGATCGTTCTCTTGCAGGCCCAATGCCTCAACGTAAACCAGACAGAGCTATTATTATTGT